>JAOUQU010421903.1:0-21017 GCA_028566735.1 Ammoglanis amapaensis
AGCACATCTATCAATTATGTTGATGCATTCTGTTTCTGAAATATTTTGGAGGACTATTGTAGCTGTAGCATTCAGATAAAGAAACACCTTGCAATGTTTTGGTGACCATTGTGGTGACCATTATTTTCAAGAAAATTACATAATGGTCAGATTTGAGATTTTTAGCACAAAAAGCAAAGGGTTGCTGAGTCTGAGTCAGTGTTGGTTGTTGTGTTTAATTATCATCGTTTGGTTCTCCGTCACCCTGCTGTGACTAATGTGTCTTTGGATGATGACTAGAGTAACATGGCACAAAACATCTGTTTGATGTTCTGTGTTGGAATGGCTGAATTAAAATATACGTTAAATATATTTATTTTTAATTGTATGTTGCCATAATTGTTTACCCTGGACTTGAATCCTGAATTTGATCACTGGGTAAAAAATTAATTGCATCCATTAGTACCAGCAACTAAACATGTATATTACCAGATTTAGATACCACAAATCGGACATTAGTGGTCACACAACTAGCTCAACAGAAAAATCCAAGGTAGTTTGACCCTTTGTTAAATACTCCAGATTTAATGTATTAATCATATTGATGAGGGTACCAAGTAATTTAGGATTTATATTTTGTTCTCTTCCTGCAAGCATGCATTTTAATGTGTAATGATACAGGATCATCAGTGTATTTGCGGGACAGGTCAGATCATTTCACTATCTTTGCTCATCAAAGCCTCAGCTTTTCCTAGATGATGCTTTTTTAGCCTTTATTTAGGTTTTACATCATTATTTGCTTTAAGTTGTCACCTTCTCAACTTTTTGGAGTTTCCAAAGTTTTTTTTAGAGTAAACTCCAAACTGAACTTGGTAGTTCTTGTTGTGAGCCCCCCCCCCCCAAAAAAAAAAATTTTTTTTTTACTTATAACTGACTATTAAGTGCCGTATTAACAAAATTATTACAATTGAAACACTGACTATCAGGAAAAACAAACTATCTCAAATTAAACCAGGACTTTCTGCGTGTTTTTTTCTCTGTGTGGGTTAATTTCGGGTGCTCCGGTTTTCTCTCACAGTCTAAAAACATGCAGACGAGGCCAATTTCCTGTCATGAATGCAAACCTAAAGTATTAAACATGACTTTAAAGGCCAAATAGATACATGAATCCATATCGTGTAAATATTGAGTTAACTGCTTAAGGTAGCTAGCCGGTGTCAGAACAGGACACGTCACCGGAAGTAGGCCGCGTGTTCACTTGCGCCGCTGCACTTTTACCGGTGAGGGGCGACACAGGCCGGAGCTTTAACTTCGGCAGCCACGTTCACCTCCTCCCGCTGCTGTGTGTGTGAGAGAGAGAGAAAGAGAGAACGCAAAGGAATGGATGACAGCGGCACTGCGGGAAGAACAGAGAAAGCCGAGCCCTGTTTGCACGAGAGGGAAAGAGAAGGAGGAGTAAATAAAAAGCTTAACCTCGGGCGAGAATAGAAGCAGCCATTAGTGCTGAAGAGCGGGAGGAGGAAGAGCAGTGGAGATCCAATCTGGAAGCACCGGGCTTCACCATAGCAAAGCAAAGCGCCTCCCAGATCACACCGCACCGGCTCATCTGGGACACGCTACCGCCATGGAATTACACAACCGCGACATTATATGAGACTTTAGAATTCTAGGGAATTAGTGCTACTATTTTAGTAAGACTACACTACACAGTGGAACTATAAGCACATGTACTAAATAGTGAAGACGGATGAGAGTTCATTCCGAGTGGATTGATATCCGGCCCGGCTGACAGCCGCTCGCGTCTCCGTTCAGGATTACCGCTGGCGGACATTCACAAACACCATGGCCGGTTATACTCCAGGTTTACTGCCTACTACTCACACCCAGGAGAAAGAGTTCGCTAAAGCTTATGAAGATGTGCTGGAACGATATAAAGGTAAATATTGGTTTTAAATTCGCGACGCATGGTGTCAATAACCGGCTTGTTTATGTTTATATTAAGTCAGCTACTGTACACATTCTGCTTTCTATTTAAGATCGTCATTAGTCTGCTCGTAGGATGTTTCCGTCTGAGTACAACAATCATCACCTGACAGCAATCATGTTGTTTTTGTGGACTGTTGTAGTGAAATGGATTCATGGCAGTAATGGGAGCTTTACAAGACTGATTTCAAATTGGCTGATGGTGCACTTTCTTATCTCAGGTCACTTTATTACAGTCACTTAATAGGCATCACTATCACCTCACAGAAAGAAGTCCCCAAGTGGGATGGTCTGGGTACTTTTTGTGTCAAGTTTGCATGTTCTTCCTACGTCCGTGAGGTTTTGTTCCTGTTTCCTCAGACAGTCCAAAAACATGGCACCAGGGTAATAGGAGCTGCATTATCCCTGCATTATCCCATAGTTACTTAGCCACTACACTATAGTGCTGGTCTTGAGCCTGGATAAATAAGAGGGATTCATCAGGAACAGCCTCTGTTGGTAAAAATTATACCAAATCATTGAGGTAGACCAAACACACAATAGTTGATCGCATCACAGAACAAAGTCCAAGGAAAGAGCTAGCTAGGTAGATTTTGTTACAGCCAGATTGAAAGTTTTTGCGCATTAATGATTATTAAGTATTAGAGTAATTCAACTCTATTTTTCAATAGTGTAACAAGTACTTTGGTGAAATATGGTCCTACCGCCATTACACAATATCTCAGTGTGCCAGTTAACACCACACTGTAAATGAATGCTCTGTCATTATTGATTGGACGATTGATTACTTGATTGCTTTATTGATCCCAAGAGAGAATTTCTGTTGTTACAGCAGTTTTTTTTTTTTACAATTATTGCAACTATCACACAATGCCACATCAGTGTAGTGCAGATAGGAGTACAAATATGTAAGGCTATTATATAGAAAACTTAAACAGATGTTTAAAAAAATACAAGCTATGGAACTCTGGAACATTTAATGCACTTAAGGTGCATTTTATAAATGTTTTCAGGTATTGCTCCAGCAACAGCATAATCAGTGTCGTACAGTAGGATTGTTTTACTAATATCCATAGATTTCTTTATGAATTTAAATTGAACTGAATTAAAATTGTCATTAAGTGCAGTTACAAATATCTTTACGTTTCAGTATGGACTATAGGCTGGACTAATAAGCATAAACGTAAGGTCATACATTATCAATAGTTTACCTGCTGCATACAATAAATAAGATTTTCTTCTTTTTTATGTATTTTGTTATTGCTATTACTATTAATAATAAAATAGTTTCTATTAACCATTCTTGATGTGCTGTATGCTGTACATCATGTACATTTCTAGAAATACTACTTTTTAGTGTTTCCTCCTTATATTCCTTCTTGGAATTTATTAAACTCTAAGTTGAAGCTGATCTGAGCTCTTCTTGGTGCTTGTGCTTGCTTATTAATGAAGCCCTTTAAAAATAAATAGCGTTAGTGAAATTGAATAGCTTTAAACAACTAGGGAGGGAGGGAGCACCAGCCTAGCATCTGTAATGCAGCAATGACAAGAGGCCTCTTTAATTATTGATCATGGTGTTGAAATGCAGGTCCGTAGATGCAAGCTGTCATTTGCTTCAAAATATAGGCTAGTTCGGTTATTTCTAACAGGCCATGAAAACATGATTTGCTGTGGGAATATTATGTCAGTAAAGCTGTGTTTTATATTTTGCGCTTACATAATGAACCGGTGGCATGGCTGTTCCCATCTCGTCCAGGAGTAAATCTATCCCACTGACTATATGGCCTACAATTCATTTCTTCATGAAGTGATTACTGTGGCTATAAACGCTCCTTCTTCTTTCACCACTCACATATTAGATGAACCTCTGGGGGATGACTGATGCTAATTGTAGTATTAACGTATTACCAAAAGCACGGTCGATATAGATGCCCGGAGCTATTTATTTTGATGAATGGATCACTGGCTGGAAGACACAAGCTTCATGAATCTAATTTTTCTGCAGGCATTTGAATAGTTAAATTGTAATCTTTCACCTTCATCATTTTCCACTCCTGTTTGCTGTTTGTGGTTCTCACGTGTTACGCAATTCACCTTCATATGACTAATAGCTTAGCACTAAAGCGTCTTAATTAAGACCTGCTGGTTGACTTGTGTTTTTACCTGGGCATAACCTTACTGTTTGTCCTTACTTTATTTATTTTGTAATCAGTTTGGAGTGAAATCTAGTTGCAATGAACAGAGAATAGGTGGAAGTCTTACTAAAGATGTTTAAAATATGCTACCTGTGGCTTTTCAAGAGCACAGTAAGGCAGAGCAGGGTAAGCACTCGGGTGAATTCTGGGGTATCACATAAATGCAATAGGAGATTAGATATACGATACATATTTAATAATTAAATAACCTGCATTTAAAAAAAATAAAGAACTGTGATGTTTGTTCTTGCTTATGTTTTTTCAAACAAACAGGGAGTTGACGGGAGTGTTGAACAATAGCAGGATATCTAAAAGGGTTCGAGTGCCTGACGGGAAGAGTCAGGCATGTGATTCATTTAGTAAGAGGCACAGAAAGCAGTACTACATAAACCAGACCGGTGGATTGGGTGTTTAGTTAAAAACCTTGACAGACCAGAAGACATCTACACATTAACTTGTCTAAGTTAACCTGCTGCGTGCTTGATCTGTTTACACCAAATCTTTATGTAAAACGTGTATTATACTGCTGTCCATCTTGCGACACTTTCTCTCAATCAGGTTGAGAGTATATTTATTATTTGTATGTTTTTTTCTATAGCATTTTTTTCTCTAGTTGAGTTTTACGAATTCTCAAAATACTATACATGAATATTTATATATATATTCCTACTACAGTTTATAGATATGTCAGGTAAATTGTTGATACTGAAATTGTTACGTGTGCTTGTAGTCTCTCTACCCTGTAACATACTGTTCACCTGTTCATGTATTTGCTCAGTGTATTTCTGTCTCACTGTGACCTTAAATAAGATTAAGCAGTGATGAAACTAGACGATGACTGGAAGGATATATATGAATATTTGTTGCAATCTGGCAACCGAGCTTTTTAACCCAATACTTTGACATCAAACAGTTTAAGCAATTCATGGTTGAACTTTGCTCAGGCCCATTTGGACTGATCCGGGCCTTTCTCTGCATTTTCAGTATTTAGCATTTATTTCGAGGGTTAAGGATTTTGCTTAAGGGCCCAACAATGCCATCTTGGTGGTAGTGGGGCTTGAACCAGCAACCTCCACTGTCTGCAACCAGGTTAAATGGAGCCATTGACTTCTATATTGTCAATAGGATGCATAGGGTCTTCGTCAAAGAAGGTTATGTTGAAATGCATAGACAAAGTAAACATGCCGTTCTTGTTGCAGATAGTCTTGTTAGATTTTATTTGATCACTACCAACTCTGTTCAATCATACTTTAACAGCAGACTCAGCAGAATTATCCATGCATGCTTTTTCTGCCATGACCTTTTTTCTATTTCCATCTTCATCCGTTTTTTGTCCTACCACAGCATGATCATTTCCCAACCCACACTTCCTGTTTGATTTCATTCTGCAGCAGCACGTGATTGTTCCAGCAGGAAGAATGAACACACAAAACCGTCTTCCCTCCAATCATCAGTTGAGTTTTGTGCTCATCTGTTCTGGAATAAAAAGCTTAATTGTTCATCTGGTTAAGCTACTAATCTGTTCTGTGTTTAGCTGCAGCATAAAACCTCAACTAAATACAGGAAAAGACTAAGGTGCAGAGGGTTGCTGGTTCATATCCCACCATTGCTCGGTTGGGCCTTTGATTGGCCCAACATCAATTGCTTAGACTGTATACTGTAACTATATTCTAAGTTGCTTTGGATAAACCGAACGACACCATCCCTAACTCTTATGCTAGCATTTTGAATTAGTTAATGAAGATAGTCGTGCCTTATTGTCCATGTACATTGTGGTTAAAACTAGCAAACACTGGTTAAAACTAGTTCTAATTGTTTACTTCACTTAAAATGTTCAGGTACTGTATTAGTAATGGTTCAGGTTTGCTAGGTTGCCATTGTTAGTTTTTACTTTATTGTAAGTCGCTTTCGATAAAATTTGCTGAATGTCGAAAATGTAAATACAGTGGAACAGATATCAGGCTCCAAAAGGTTTGGTAGGTGGTACGTGTAACTGAAGCCATGCTGACTTCAGTGCATTCTATAGTTGTTTTACGGGTGTTTGGTGGATAATTATGGGGACCTATTCGGTTGGGCTTGTCTGAAGTCTGGTGAATTTTTTTTGTCATGTGCCATGCTACATTGTTTTACTGGAAGATCACATACATGACTGGGAACACTTGTAGGTATGGGGACATGATCTGGAGCATTGAGGGATTTGTGTATAGACAATGTTTTGCACATCTTATATACTGAGCAAGCCAACTCCAACAAACCAACTATCTTTGTGAGCTGCACGTTGCCGCTGTTGAATTATTTCAGCAATTTCAGCTATAGGCGCAAAAAGGCAACTCATTATCTATCTGCTTGTTGATTTATACATCAACTGTTTCATTTGATCTGGAATGTTTTGTGACAAATTAAAATGTATAGTATGATAACATTTTACTTAACTACAACTACTATGTTATGGTATCATATCTTTATCATCTTTCCTGTTTTTTTTAACTGGTACGTCTTATTGTAAAATATATACTTAACTACCTCTGTTTTATTGATTTTTGAGGGTTCAGAGTTTACATTTTAGAATATCGAGAGGATACAGATGGAGTCTTAACCCTCTATGCTCCACAAGACAATGTGCTTTCTGTGTAAATTTCTTTCATTGTTCATCTCATGTTTACTTTCCTGGGTGTTCTTCTGCTACATTGTCCACAGTCAATATTAACTTTGTCTTATGAATGTAATCGAAGTGTCGTTTCAGTCTTAATAAACGTAAACAATTGGTGTGCTTTAACCTTAAAATAATAAAAACCTAGAGAAAAAAATTTGTTTTGGATAACTACTGTATAACTGTATAGATTGAAAATTCATATTAAAAGTCATATCCGTGTAAGCTACTGACTAAATGGGAAGTGGAAATATTTCATCCTACTAATGTTTACAAGCATTTTGTCTGTGCAGAACAGTAGCTTGGTCTTTGCCTTGAGGAGAACTGATTGTTAGTCTCCAGCGTGGGCAGTGTGACCCTGCGCTTTCCACTTTCACTACAACTCACACACAGACGCACATACTCACACACCTGGCACTAGTATAGTGTGTGGTCAGCACTGTTCTGGAGAGTCACAGCAAGAAACAGAAAATGAAAATACAGATATGGCATGGTGGGCTTCTGTCAGAACCAGCCCGAAGGAGACAAGTAGGTAAACTGTTAATGGATAAACTGTAAGATGTGCTAAACACAGGCACACTTCAGCTCTGATGGAGACACGCTGATATCAGAAAAGTCCATATCTGTCCACCACCCAAGCTTTATTTTTATCACACTTGACAGATCAGCTGAACTTTAGTATTCATTGGCAGGCTGCCTCTTTGGAAAAGAGGAAGACTTACTTTTTACTCAGTTCATCTCCTTTATTTCGTTTGCTCTTTCTTATTAATCTTCACGTTGTTCTTCAGGTCGTTTTACATCTTTTTTTTTTTAAACTTAGTTTTCCAACTCGCTCTTTGTAGAGTCATAGGCATCAACTGTTTGGGTGTATTTTTCTTATCTCCCAGATTTTCTGTTTACATTAGTGCAGTGTTTTTTAACCTTTTTTGAGCAAAGGTACTTTTTTCCTAAAAAAAAAATCACGAGGTACACCACCAACCAAAAATGTAAACAAATGATACTCTGTAGTTGCCTATATTAACAATATAGTTATTTTTATCAAAGTGTCTTGAATAGAAATCAAATAAACACAAATATTTTATATTTCTTTTTTCAATTAAATAGTGACCTTAACATGTCCACTTCAAAAATACAGCTGAAACAGTGCCACAACACCGTAGTTTTACACTTAGAGGTAGTATAAAATGACAAACTGTTTTACAAACTCAAATTCTGTACAAAAACATTCCATTAGTTAGTCGCCATGCTCTCACCACTACCGGTCACGTTCATGCATCACTAATTCTCTTGTCTTTACGTACAATGCAACTCACTACCTGCTGCCATCTAGTGATTAGGAATTAATACATGATTACGCCGCCAGTCGCTACTACAGCACGGATACTTCGGAAATGGCAGATTATTTACAGATAATTAATTTGTTTAAGAAATTAGATAATTTTCCATGGCACACCTGACGATCAATCATGGCACATTAGTGTGCTGTGGCACAGTGGTTGAAAAACACTGCATTGTGTACATTCATAATAGAGTGTACTTGAGCACTGGTTCTTATCTCCGTCCCTCCTGTTATTTATAAGCTGATGTTATGAAATATCTATGAAGATTGGAAATTTATAACCGTGTGGTGTAGCCATTCAGTACTCAATGCTGTGTAATCATTCATTCAGTTCTTTTTAAAGTAATGTTTTTGTCTATAAATGTAAGTTAAACTCCAGGAACTATTTTCTCAAGGCCACATGACCGATACATAATTTCCTTATCCTCATTCCTGTCAGGTTTAGGAAGCACCTGCTAGTTCTAGAACTAAAACAAGCACTAGCCGATTTGTCATCGATTGGCTTTGCTGAAAGACACATTTTGTATGTTTTTGTGTGTATTGACATGTTTGTTTGGGGCAAATCTATACCTCTAACTCAACTCAAATCCTCTGAGTTTTCAGTTTTGATTAAAAAGCAGTCACTCAAAAGTGAGTTACTTTAGCAGCAACTAAGAACTTTGTTTAAGCATAATACAAAGTGCTTTATAAAGAAATAATCATGATATTTAATCCATCTGAGGTTTCTCGTTTAACAATAGATGTCCTCTTTTTAAAATCTTGCAAGGTTTTTAAAAAGTGTGTTTTGTTTTAGAAAAAGAAAATGTGGCGTGTGGCAGACACATCGACATCCTGCAATTGACTGCATTAACTGAAAACCGTTAAATGTTTTCTGTGTACATATTTTTCAAAATAAAAGGGTTTAGCAGAACTGTGATTTATGTTCTGTATTTACTTTTTTATAATATTTGTTTTGAGCCTTGTCATTTAGATGGCTAGTTTAACCATGATGCATGGAGACATGTGATGTTACTTCTAAGTTGTTTAAGAGGAGAATGTATAGTATTAAATTGGTATTTAGCAGATATTCAATTTACTTTCAGTATCAGACAAAAATAAAGTGGCATCGGGCCAGTCCATATTTGGAATTAGAGTTTGCTCTGTGTTGGGAAAATGAAAGGGAGTTAAAATTTATTAAAATAACATTTGGGATGTATTTGTCAAGTTTTTTTTTCCATTTTACAATAATTGACAGTTTTACGCTGAGATGTTGAGAACCCAACAATTGTTTATTCTGAATTATTTAACTTTTCATTTCCAATTCTCAAGTGCCAGCGTTGTGTTAACATGTATTATGTACGGAAAGCCAAGCTAAGTTCCATGCAACAAGTTTTTGAGATTCTAAACACTCAGCATTTATGTACTTGAGTGTCTGATATACGGTCTGGAATTTACATAGTTCTTGGTTTTCTTATGTTTGTTGTGTGTTCTACTAGTAGAACCCTTGTTTGTGGGCACATTTTTCTGAATGTTAAGGGTTCTATTGTTCAAGTCAGCGCTGTTAATCTTTTCTTCTTTGGAGGGTAACTCTCAATGAGACCTACCACAGAGACCAGCTTTAAATCTCATTCACCTGCCAACTATGCTTAGTGTTTGTTCAAGTGAAAATCAAAAAGCCTTCTCAGCTCACGATTGACTAACTAACTCAGCTCTACATTCTGCCTGCCTTTGTGCTATTCTTTTGCCTTCTCGCTGTAATGCTCTGGTAAAGAGCAGCACAAACGAATTTTTTTTTGCCCATTAGTGCTGTGATGTAACAGACGGAAATGTTTTATTCTGGCAGGTTTCCAGTTCAGGTCTGTAACTGGGTTCAAAGGAAAGTGTTCACTGTCTGTATTGCTTATGTAAAATGATTAATCTTGTTACTGGGTGTTTGTGTCACAGGGACATGATGGACCATTTTGAAAAATAGGATGTGTATGATAGTGCTGCTCTTTTATTATGTCTAGCTGTCTTTGCATGCCCCCCCCCCCAAATCTTCTGTCATCGCATTCTCTCTTGGCCTTTCTTGAACTGACCGAAACCTAGTAGGTCAGTAGTAAAACTGGTGCTAAACCGGGGCCCTATTAACTAGCTTTAGTCTCAACTGTAGTGAGCGACAAGACAAATACTGTCCATGGCACAATTCTGTCGTTTCTCACCAAGCATTACAGTTGATTTGTAATCTTCTTGATCTTTAATCTGAAAACTCCTCTTTGCAAGGAATGAAAGTGTCCTATAATTATTATGATAAATGTTTAATGCTTAATTTCAAGACGTTCATTGTGCCCAAATTCCGAACTTCACTGATTTTATTTTTAAAGAAAACACATTTCTATTTAATGCTGGAATAACTAAAAGCAGTGTACTGCACGGCTTAGCTTTTTTAGATGAAATGCATGAATTCTTGTCATGTTTTTATGGAAGGTAAGTATAGCATATAGTTACAATTATGATACTGGGTTAATCAAGTGATTCTTTTTTAAAGCTAAATTCATGTGAAGGCAAATGTTAGGTGTTTTTTTTTATTTCTCTTTAGAATATTGTCAAGTTACCACTGTTGGTCCTTTGAGCCAGGCTTTTAATTCTTACATTTGCATTTAGCAAATATTATTAGACGAAGCAACTTACAGGTACAACAAAGCACCATTTTGTGAGAATTAAGAGCCTTGCTCAGTCTTCAGCAACTTGGTCACAGTTTGGCTTGAACTGGCAACTCTCTGGTATCTTAACTGCTAAATTATCACTACCTTAATTTGGGGTTGTCACTACCTTAATTCCATTGTAAGTTGATTTTGATGAAGGCATCTGCAAAATGCTGAATATGTAAATGTCCAATTTTGATTAGTTGATCAGGATTGTCTTTCATACCTCATCAGTTTCTTGAACATATCTCTATTTTCTTTTTCAACGCATGAAAGAAAGAAAAATCATAATTCATCTTAGTTTTCACTTTGCTCTCAAAAGTATGTGAGAGGAATAGTAATTAGGGCACCTTTATGCATGTTTGGTGTCCAGCTGGTGAATTTTCAGATCCAATTGTTAAATATTCTCTGACTGGGCAGTGGAAAATAAACCCTAAGGGAAGAGGCCCATGGTTGGGGAACTCTATACTCTACTGTGCCGTTGTCATCAATACTTAGGAACTGTCATTTTTTATATCCATATAATTTAGAAATAGCATGCAAAGTAGGTTGCATTTGGTTAATTCAAATTGAATTGTTAAACAGGATTGTATAGGGAATTTTTCTCTCGACTTCAGTCATTGCCAGTTCTTATATTCATTTTTTTTTATCTTTCTCGTTTCTAAGGATGAACACCTGTGTGTAACTGAATAAGTCGCATTAGTATTTTTTTTTACGTAGCTCTTTATAGTGAACACATGGTATGTTTTGCATCAAATTAATATCAGCACTCTTTGAGCACCTGTCATGATTAGACATTAATAACACATTGATCCACATATCCACATATGCTATGATGGTATACGCTTATGTTTTATACGTTATACCCTATCTGTCAGTGCAAAGGCGATCCACATTGAATCCCCTAGATTTGTATGGTAATTGAGTGATTAGCTACTCCGATGAATGATGATTTATCTAACTTGCTTTTCTTCAGGTGCAGCTGTGTCTTCGTGATTTTTGTTTACATTTTGGTTGTCCTGGCCTCTTTATTAGGAACACATTTTTATAAGACTTGTGGTTGTTCAATTAAAGACAACAGGCTTGGGCTTATGATACACTGCGTCGGTGCCTCTGGTACATTTAATAAACAAACACACACTTGTTTTTATTATTGCTGTTCAACACCCAAATCTTACACAGCATTGGACAATATACTGATATAAATACTACGCTAATAAGTGTAATTAAGATTGGCAACAAATGAAGGTTCAATACACATTCCTTGGTGTGTGCTTGGGGAGTGTATACACACCATTTTTAAGCTCCTGTCTCTACACCTTGGTGTACAAGGTGTTCTTGTTTGGTCTCTAAGGTAAATACTTAAGCTTTAGCAGAAACGACCATACAAATATTATGAGAATTTGGGCCAGCAAATTTTTTTTCCAAACAGGCAACTCATCAAGTGTTATTTATGAGGTTTTAAAAGCTTGATTGAGGCTCATGATCTTTACTTTTCATTCACCTGGTCTTTCAGCTAACTGTATACATTGTTGCTGTAATCATGACTATTATCAAATCATCCATTCAACCAAAGAGACTTTTGCTTAATTTTGCTTTCATTAATTCAGGTACCATAAAGGTATTAGGGCATTAGAGACAGAGTCTGATGATGGAATAAATTAGATTCTCAGAATTAACACTAGCCAAGCTAGTGTAGATTTTTGTGTTTTATAGCAATAAACTCTGAAAGATGGAGGTGCTTTTGTTTGGATTGTATATGTAAAATGACTCATCGGTGAGTTTAGATTTTTATATTAAAAATCTTATCTTTTTTTAAATACATAAACAAATACAGACTGTGAATTTTCTGCTGACAAACCTGTCGCACATATTTCTGATGTTAGAATAAACATATTTTCATATACGTGTGTGTGTGTGTGTGTGTGTGTGTGTGTGTGTGTGTGTTTGTGGACTTTTAGTAATGGTACTACAACCTTTTAATAGCTGTAGACCTCGACACATTGTGGCTGGTGGTAACTCCTTGCATAAAGGAGGTCTTTTGCTCATTTTTTTGGCTATTTACCTCAGTGTAGTGGGCTAAAACTTTGTGCTCAACGCTTGTTTTAAAGTTGTGTTGTAATCCTTGATTAAAAATGACTAATGAATAATTAAAAAGCTTTGGGGCAGATAATGTTGACTTAGAGAATGCTGGCATTTAATTAGGCATGTTTGTGTTATGCAAACATGCACACACATTATTCGTAGGATGACATAAATTTGCAGGTATTGACTTAGTAGCTCTGACTGTAGTGTGTTGTAGCTCCACTTTCTGTTTTCTGGAGTTATTTTTACTGATCTGCATCGTTTCAATACCTGGGCTGCATAGATTTAAATATCATTTACATTTAACAGACATCTTTCTCCAAAGCTACTTACAATTACAGCATACAGTCTGAACAATTGAGGGTTTTGGGCCTTGCTCAAGGGCCCAACTGCAGCAACCTAGCATTGGTCATTCTTTCCAGCTTTCTTCAGATTATTAGCTCTTTTACCACTAGGTCACGGCTAAATAGACAATTTCTATTTAAAACCTAAATTCTTTGAGATGACCAGACTTTTTGAAAAGACAAAGCACAACACATAAAAATACAAACTTTGCAAGCTTCAGAAACTCTTACACAAGATTGTGAGAACATATTAAACATTTAAAACACATAAACACAAAATGTTCTTGTAAGCCAACGCCTTCTTGTGGAAGCTTAAATCTAGTTTTTTCACAGTGTGACCCGATTCTAGACTCTTGAAGAGGAAGTAAAGTGCATTGTTTAGACTGTCTTTGCTGTAAAAATTCCTTGATGTTTAAAAACCTGCACTACTTATTTAGTATTTTTGTTTTGGTCAGATGTTTGCACTAGTTAAATCTACTTATTACATGACTATGATAAACCAAACATTTACTCATGCTCATGATGATGCCATTGCTTTTGTCATGTGTATGCTGAGGTATGTGGTGCCACATACTGAAAGTTTCCAGAATGCTTCTATTGCTGGGGTAGGGGAAAATAAAATGCTACATTTAATCTGCAAGAATCTACCTTGTTATGCCAATATGTTGACCATTCAAAGTGTCTGTGTAATTACACAGCAAAACAGAAATGAAAGGTTGTGTGAAATAGAGAAGTTGTGTAAAAATGACTTATTGACCAGGGCGAAAGTTGCTTACATTCCTAAAATAGTCGGGAAAGTTGTGGGAGGTGTCATGAAAGAGGAAGCAGTAATATGTTTGTGATAACACACTGTTAGGGAAATCCAAATCTGATTTTTGATGGTCGTCATGGAAAGTGTGTTTAGACTATGAACTGGTTTAACATCTTGCACTTCCTGTACCTAGTGTGACACAATCGTGTATCATAAACATAAAATAAGCTAAATTAAACAGAGCACATGACGAGCTTAAAGCACTTTCACTTTTACACACCCTGCTGATGAAGTCATGGCACTGACATGTCCATTGAACCCTGTCCAAGTTCACTCTTCCTCTTCATCAGTCAGCCCTACTTTCGCACTTGACCTTTCTGAGCTGTTTCTTTAGACAAGTCTCAAATCTCTAGTGTGTCTAGTGTGTCTGACACTACAATACTAGCAAGTGGTACTGTCCTGTGTATGTGTGTATAAGAAAATTATTTAGTAAGTACAAATGGAGACAAACGATATACACCAACGTCCAACAGAATAACTATTGAAGTAGTAATACTGGTTTTTATTAAAAAACAGAAACAAAGATGTCTGTGTACACAGTGCAGCGAAGTTGCAAAATGGGGTAACAATACAATATTAGGAACATGGTCAAAATGTTGTGCTTGGTTGGTATAATAATTGGCTTTCTAGCTGTCATCATAATGTAACTCAACATTGTATAACTAGTTGAGGTTTTAATGCATTTGAATAGTGTTGTGAATCTGTATTTATATAAACACAATATATTTTCAGTACTATATTTCCTACTAAATGTTGTTACAGGTTAATGATTGTGCTAATTGACGCTGGCAATTTTCTGCACTCTTACTAATTTGTGTTTTATGAAGCTAATTACATTTTCTACAACTTTTTGCTTGTTGCAAAGGCGGAAGACACTGCATGCAATTAGTTACTGTAGTCCAGTCTATTTAATTAGTTTTTAATTGCTTTCAGTATATTTAGTGGCTTTAAGATTTGGGCCTAGTCTGTCCCAGCTCAACACTGGTGTTCCATAATGCTGTTCAGATTCACAGCTTCCCAGAATGCTGAAAGCTGCAAATGTTTTTTCTGTTGTTGTTGTTGTTGTGGTTTGCTTTTATTAATTACAAAGACTAACTTCCTTTATGCAACAGTTGAAAATAAAATGCTTTAAAAAGTTTTCGCTTTACAGTTAGTAAGCAGGCTAGATGATCGGTTGTTGTTCTAGCATCATGGTATTTTTGTTGGTCAGTGGATTGTATTGAGCAACATTGAATGAATTATGTAGATAAAAGGTAATGAAAAGGATGTTGGTTTGAATGGTCATGCGTCCACATGATTGTCTGGGCATGTTTGCATTCTCAAATGTGGATGTTTGGTATGATAAAAGATGCCTCCATCAGACACCTGTATTATCTATTGTTCAGTTATGTAGCTGCTATGTAAACATGCACTGGGAGACTGAATGTGAGCATTCCGTGGTTTGAACATGTTTTTACAGCTTTACACAACCGGTACACAAATGTAACATTTTGCAGTTCTACGTGGATTCTTATTTACACCATCCTGTACCAGAGTGCTTAGCTATGCTATAAATCATTCAGAGAATAAAACTAACTTTGGAACTAAAAGCAACTAATGCCGATACTCTGCTAGTACTTGTAGTGTGTTTTAGGTTTCACACGCTTCAAACTAAATTACATTAATATTATTTACAACTAAAACACATTTATTCTTGGCAGAATTTTTGCTCCTCCATTAATCAGCATTCTTTAAAATTCTTTTTTCATTTGTTGTTTTGAAGATTTAATTCAATGTCTAACATAACCTAGCATCCTATAACATCATATAGTGATACCCCTAGTGATCCATTGCTTTTGTTTAACAAGTTTGGTGATTTAGCCATGTAGACTAGGGAGGAAACGAGTCTCACCAGGATTTAAATGTTTCATTATATTGATTTGTTATCAGAATCATATTTTCCTAAAAGGTCACAAAATCTCAAAACCCATGACACATTGGTGCCATAGGAACCAACTACTGTAGAAGTTTACATAATGAAACAATAAGAAATCGTTATTGTGAATATATCGCCAGAAAAGGTGTTATTATGTCGACGCAAAACACGATTGTGAAGCAGTCTGATGTGTCCATAATAATAAATAATGTCATGGCTAGACTAATAACTCAGCCAATCAGATTTAGGCAGCAGAACTACCCTTTTTTAAGACCCAGCAGAGTAGTCTGTGACTGGAGTCTTTGCCATCTGTGCCATGTTAAAACCCCTTCATTTTTGAATATTAAAGGGGATATATAATACTGCTTAAAATAAATATATTTACTGATTTACAGAAAATAAATAGCTGGTTTATATTCAAACTTGGGTGTATTTATTAAAGTCGTAGAAAAATTTTGAACATTTGTAAACAGAGATTAAATTGTTGACATGATTTTGAAACATTTTGCATTTTAAAGGAATTCCATTCAAAGCTTTTACCAGCACCTCCTTTGTGCTGCATTTTTGTTCACTAATTCTCCTTAAGCAAGTTTATTTAAGATTCTGTTCATATGTGACCGTGCAGTCGATGAAAATGTACCTTTTGCTTTTTCATGCATTGTTCTTTATGAAAATAATTTATCATTTGTCGCACTTCACCATGAAAATGAAAATGTATAATAACATACAGTAGAATAACCATGATGCATGGTGGCTGTTATGGGATTGTTTCGTTTTCAGCATAAATAGAATATTAATGCTGCAACTTATTTATTGCAATTCTTGAAGAATACATGCATGATCTATTAATCAGCTGGACATGGGCAGGCGGTTTTACATTTTTGAAAGAAAAATACATCCATCAAACCTTCTAATACGAACCCCCTTTCATTTTTGTCTTTAATGTAATAGTCAGAGCCTTGGTGCTATTAATATGGCAAGTGTTACAAGTCTCAAACTATTTGCTTGGTTATAATGTATGGCTTATGGCACTTCAAGGACGTTCTGACTAACCAAATCTTTTACATGTAATTGAAAATTAAACACAATTTTCATAGGTGTAAATCAGGTAGGGCTTTTCCTGGAATGCATAAATGCTTCAATAATACATCAAGCTAGAATAGTTTTTATCGCTCACCAGAACTTCTTCATTTAAATGTTTGGACATCTAGGCGTTCAAACACACCCCCACTCTTTTTAGGCACTGACCCCTTGTGTATGCAATGTTCTGATTGAAGCCAAGCGATTTGCTCCAATGAAGCACGTCGGAGCCTGACGACCTTGCTTCACATCATCACACACTGCCCCATACCACACATGGATCAATTGGGAGGGTGTGTGTGTGGGGGTGGGGGTCAAAAAGGACAGAGAGCAAGAACATTGATGGGGGGGGGTTGCAAGAGTGTATTCCTGCTTGTGTCTAATGAATAAATTGTTGGTGCTGTGGTTTTACCTCGCTCTCTCTCTCTCTCTCTCTCACACACACACACACACACACACACTATAGTTGAATTATTTTATGTACTTCTTTTCTTCTCTTCTCTTTAAGAGAGATTTGCATAATAAGGTGTTCAGTGCAGTAGCCATATCAGTCAGTAATCAGATTTCCTTGTATAATCTCTACTCAAGTAAAATTGTTTATCTGCCTGATTATTTACTTATGTCTACATCTGTTTACCCAATCTGCTCCTCCTACAAGGTAATCACTTTCAGACTTGGAGCTAAAGGTGTGTGTTCTTCAGTGCAGCCCATGCAACTCATTTAATTACAAACATTAACAGCAATTAAGTTTGGCTGATTAGTTGTGGGATCAAAAATGCTGTCCTTTACACCTCAACCCCAAGAGACTTTTTCAAAACTCTTGGATGCTAATAATATCATTAGGAACTGAGCAAACTTCAGATGCTTAACACAACCCTATTCATTAGTCACACTTATAGTTCTATGTAGATGCGTTGTGCTGATGAGTTCTGAAATCTGGATGCCTTCATGTCCTATACAACCTGCTTTTATGAATCATGGCATGGATGTAATTTTAGTTTATCTCCAGCACAGTTGACACAGTTATAATATATTATAACTAAGTTTACAATTACAACGGAACGCCAATCTTTGAGCATTTGGATGTTAAGGGCCTTGTATGGGTTCAACAGTAGCAAATTTCCCGTTCTGCCATCCAGCACGGTTTGGGCCCTTGTGCAAGGACCTCAATCCTCTCTGCTCCAGGGCAGTTGTTCAAAGGCTCTCCATGATCTCTGACCCCAGTTTCTAAGTTATTTCTATTTCTATTTATATGATAATTGTGGAATTTCTTGGATTTGTTTATAATTCAGGGTAAATAGTGCAGTGGCACCCCAGTGACACCACAATGATAGTGGTGGTGGTAGAGAACTGGTAAACCTCTGATTACTAGACTATTTTAATCATATTATTAGTCCAGATAATTTAGTGAATCATTCATTCATGATGTGCCATGGTTTGAATCGCACAGTCCATAATCAGATCGTATGTGTGCAAACAAACACACTTCTCTTTGTATCTGTCCTGAACTGAATAGACTAATAACAGGAAGGAAAAGAATAAAAGCAATCAATGGTATTTCAAGGTATAGTTATTAGGAAGATCACAACCTGTCTATTTTAGTTTCCTTGTCTACTGGTTGTCATGACACCAAAGCATGCTCAATGAGATTATGTAAAGTCTAGTTGACCAGACTTGATGGTTGCTGCTGATTAAAAACCCATTTGCATGTTTTTACTATGTGTACTATTTTTTGCCATCCTAGCCCGTAGGAAGTATGAACAACGCATTCTAGTGTTTCTCCCAAGCCAGGATAAGTAGGATGTTTGCATCATGAAAAGGATTTGTTGCAAAGAAGGCAGATCAATAATGCAGATCATTATCCTGCTTTGAAAGAATGTTTTCTATTGACATAATTTAGTATTTATCTTATGTTATTTAACGAAGTGCTTTACTGTAACTGGATGCACTTGTAATTAAACAATGCTAGTCACTATATTTTCTTTAATTTCTTTAATTTTATTATTTTCTATGGTGTTAGCTGCTGTTGAGTTTAAGATAAAGTTTTGCTGACAAAACTGGACCTTCTCTGGACCTTGAGAAGAGCTCAAACTCATTCATGTAAAGATGTCATGATCGTTATCAACAGATTGCTTAGAAAGTTAAAATAGGAAATTGTAGTTGGGCTAGTTATCTAACAATCACTAGCTTAAGTCCAACCACCTGATGGTAAATATTAAGAATAAATAAACCAAATCATAATAAAGCATTAGTTGTAATATATAAATATTATAAAACATTATTTATATATACTACAGAATTAAATAATTCTATCATAAATATTTCAGCTTTATTTGGCCTGAAAAGATAGAGGGCTGCTGATACTTCTGCCAATGTTATTGAAAATTGCTTATGATTTATAGGCATAGTAAAGCTGTTAAAGAACATCATTCGTTGTAGACATTTAATGAATGCTGACAGTTGTTCGAGACACATGCCTGGGTACTTTAAATTGACGTCTAAGCAAAGGAATTAGTGCACGTATACTATTTGCTTCAATAAAGTGAGATGCAAATTATTAAATATTTTAATCTAAAAGTCCATGTTCACTTCGATCAGGTATCTGGTTTCAAATAGCCAGTGCCCAGATCACAGCTAAGCCTTTGTTAATGATTCTCCAGTCCAGTTCTGCTGTCAGTATATTAGAGCTAAGACCCACATACTTGATATTGAACCTTAAGTAGAATTGCAAGGTTCGACACTATGGAGATGGAACATCAGCATCGATCAGCCTTCTTGTCTTTGTAACTGTATGTAAAGATCATTCTTTATGAGTATAATGATTTTAACCACACCACTTGTTTTATCTGTACACAAATGAGTCATTAAAGGAGCATAAAAGGAACATGTGAGAATGATGCACTTGGTAGCACAGGTGGTTTTTTTTTAAAGAGGGGTGGTACAGAGCTGGGAAGGACGATGAAACAGCAGGGTGATAATGAGCGAGCGTGTTGATATAGAGGGAGTGAAATTCAATCTTGGTCTTCTTTTTCTCAGCTGCTATTCACAGTGGCTCTCTGGAACAGCTGTTCTCCACGAGGCTAAATGTAAGGGTGCGCCTGTTCTTCAAGTGTTTACTACAGGACCATACACACTCGCTCAATCAAGGGGTGCCGAGGTGACCTTCATGGACTGCATGACAGCTGCTTCAGTGAGGGAATAAGATATGGGGGAGGAGTGTGAAAATCAGCACAGTTGTAGTCAAAATGTTGCTGAGGTGTGTTTTCTTTATGAGACGTGCAGGAGCGTAAGAGAGTCATGAAAAAGCTTCCGGAGCTTATCGATCCAGAACTGGTCTTGTGGGGTAGGGTTATGGTAATGGTGAGAGCTGGTCAATACGTTCCACTTCCCAATCTCATTAGTCAAAGTCCAGCTTGACTTAAGGTGCTACTATTGTGCAAATTATTTATGAAACCTAATCAAAATATAATATATGACAGTTATTGTTTGAATGACATATTACCCCATATAAAACTGTATCCTATAGATTTCGATGTTCATATAAATTACACGTTTAATTTTGGAGCTTTTTTAAAACTTGCTGCAGAAATCTAAATATTACGTGTATGTTATAATAATATATTACCTTCTAGTCACCATATGCCGGAAAAACCAATCATTGGTTTAAAGGGCATTTCTATCATATATTACATTTCCATGTTGGATGAGAGACATTTACATGCTGTTTTTTATTGCCTTGCTCAAGGGCACTTCAGTTGTAACCTGTCGACTTTCATAATCGAACTAGCAACCTTCCGATCACAAGCCCAGTTCTAGAATAACTTTCTAAAAATTTCCACAAGTAACTGTTCATAACTTTTATATGTCGGCTTAGTTCATGACAGAACATGTAATTAGTAGGGCTGTCCACAACCAAGGATTTTGCTGGTCGACCAGTGGTCGTCATTTACTTCAACTAATCGACTAATAGTCG
>JAOUQU010421913.1:0-10710 GCA_028566735.1 Ammoglanis amapaensis
GCCGCATTAGTTGGTACCCCAAAAGTAGCCCGCAGCTTCAAAAAGGTTGGTGACCCCTGGCATAGATCATCTATTTATTTACATCTCATTTCCCACCAACCCTTATTACAATATCATATGTACATGATATATGAATAAACTTTATTTATTATTTCTACCCAACACCATGTAGTCTGCACTTAGATTTACCACTTCCATCCAGTCCACAAAACATGCTGGGATTCAGAAATCCCAGTATACCTAGGGGATGGCCAATGTCATGCAATTGATTTTACAGTAGATGTTTGTCTGTGTTTGCAGGTCCAGGAGGAGCGAATCTTCCATCAGCAGGTAAAATGTGTCGTAACGGAGGAGAAAACCTGCCGGGTTTGCAAGAAAAAAATTGGGAACAGGTATGCTAATCATTTAATCCTCTACTTGTATCGTAATAATAAAACATGGATATTTCATAAAACATGGTAAATAATAAAGATGGTTATTTTTTTTGTTTTGCACAGTGCCTTTGCCAGATATCCAAATGGTGTTGTGGTGCATTACTTTTGCTGTAAGGATCGCAGTGTGTGTCCCACAGAACAATGAGATTTCACAGCTGGATGTACACAAGACACACTTCTAACTACTAAGAAGTGACTTAAATGTTAGAAATGCAAATCTTCCATGGAAGCTGGACAGCTTTGTGTGGATTGATAGAAGAGCACCTTGAAAACAATAGCTTTGAAGACTGTTGTCACTGCACAGCATACTGTAGATTTCTTTGGTTTTGTAGGGGGAAATGTCTCTTCTACCATCAGATTTCCTTTTCTTTTTTTCAGGCACTTGTTTAATATTTACAATACAGCATGCCAAGTGTAAATTAGAGGACTTTGTTGGAGTTTTAATTACGAGGTTTCTTCAAAACGTTTCTGCACTTTTTGACAGTCATCTTATTTTGTAGTGAGCTTTTCTTAGCAATCAAAACTCTTTTTTTGTGTGTGTGTGTGCGTGCAGCCATTGTTTGTTTGTTTGCTAGGATTTCAACTTTATGTTTTACACGAGTTACATTCATAACCGGAAACATGTACTCCTTACATAAGTATCATCAGTACACAAGTTTGTGTAAACTTGAATGTTTCCAATTCACTTTAAATGCATGTTTTTGGACTGGAGCATACTCCACCAGGATCACTCCACCTGTTGATCGAACCCAGGGCCTTCTTGGTGTGAGATTATGGTACTGCCACTCACGTAGCTACAATGCCACCCTGTCGGTGCTGATGCACCACTGCTATCATCATAATGAACACATATTTTAGTCCTTAAAGCTTTTTTAGAACTAAGCTCTCTCTCGGACATGGTTCACTTCTGCTCTCATGATTTTCAACGCAAATATATAAGTGCTGAAACTTTTCAAAGATTCCTCGTATATTATGTTATTGTTCTGTTCCACCTTAATCAGAAATTGATTTTACATGTAACGTAAAACATTGGCTGCAACAGCGGTAAAGCTCATTAGATTCATTAGTGTAATTGCTGACATAATCAACCATTAAAAGAAGACCGTTAAGCTTTTATTAAATAAAGCTAACTAATCAAGGTGTCAACAAGGCTGTTCACTTGATTACATTAAACACAATTCAACATATCTTAGCATATGTTTAGCCCAAACAAAGGTTCATATTTTCTATTCATCACAGCCTTTAAATAATGCCTTTATCAATATAAAATTGTTCACCTGGAGGATATTTTACATAAAAAAGTCACATTGCTAATATAGGATGACCTGTTACATCTTGGCTTGTGCTCGGAGCTAACATTTTTGATCTCATCATGTGCATGGATCTTTACCTAGACTTATGATGTGACCAGCAGGTTGAACACAATGACTAACTTGGTTGTATGTTGGGTAGCAAAGGAGAGTTGCTGGTTGATTTGAGGCTTGCACAGAGACGGGATAATAGTGATCAGCATGTGGAATATGTCATAGAAACTTGTATGCAGTCAACTACATCTTTTCACCTGCACGTGTCTGAGGGGGAGTTTAGTCGCAGTTTTCCTCAAGACTGAGAGAAAGCCTAATGCACTCAAAACCGGATATATTTACATTGACTAGATCCACTTAATCTTGATGCTTGAAAGTGGTGGAGAATGGTAAAGAATCTGTTTTTGCTCATCTAGTATAAGCCAATGGCTATTTAAAGACTTTTATTAAGGATTTAATTGACTGACAAAATATATTTTAAAAAAGCAGAAAATAATACTCTTTTTTAATATTCTGTTAGTAATGGGATATCATTACTTCTTCTGACTCATTTTTTTCTGTACTCATGCACAATTCCTATTTAAGCTTTATTGTTTGCATGCCACAACATCGACTGTTTTTAGCTTCGTGACAGGAAGCTTTTTTGACACAAGCTTCATGCCATTCATTTGGTTCTTTGTAGCCGAGAACCGCACCATGATCAGACTTCTCCAACAGATCTGTTTATGAAAGTCCCTGCTGCAGACTGTTATTTTGACTCTGGTTTGAGTCAGCTCTGCTATACAGTATTTACGTTAGTGCTTTTGGCTGCGCTAATGACTTTTTTCTAATTTTGTACAAGAAATGTAGCAAATTTGTTCGGAAGATAATGAAAATGTGCTCTGTGTAATATGCAAATGAAGCCGATGTATTTGTTCTTGCTGTGGAAAGCTTTTTGACAGTGGACAGTCCATGTAGGTGCACTATAATTTCTTTGATGTGTGGAGTGAGCTTTAGGTAGCACCAGCATCTCAGTTAATTAATTGTGTGCATCAGTAAATTGCCAACTCTTTTGTTTTTAACATTTTGCTTGTTCAACAAGACTGTTGCTTAATCTGACAAGGATAAATGATGGGTTCGATTGCTTATGTTTAAAACATGTGCAGGATGTGTTTTAAATTACAGTAAAGTTGATGGTAATATTAATGCTAATAAACAATCCATTTGTCATGTGCATTGTTCTCTAGTATTTTTTTTGTGCCTAGGCTTCGTATCCAACGACTGCTTAAGTAATGCTATGCATTACTTAAGGCCACAACAATTGTAAACCTGGCAGACTAGTTTAAGCACGAACCAAAACCATAATTTATAAACATTGTCTTCATGATTTGACATGCTAAACAGGAAAAACCTTTCCCAACAGCTGCCACAAATGCAAACTTGCATACTTCCTTCATACTGCTCAAATCAGAATAAATTAGCAGGGTGAATAAAGTCTATAACCAATTTTGGAATCTTCAAAAAAAAAACATGGTGTGAGTTTGTAAAACAGTAAGAAAAGATTTCTAGAGCGAACATTAGAGTCTGTGTTTGGCATTGCACAAAGTTTTTAATGCACAGTACAGCATTGACATTCTGTAAATTGGTTATCTGCTCTGTTATCTGCTTTACAGCGGACTTTTGGACTTTACGTTTTTACTTTTTTAACAGTTGACTTGGCCTCTCTATCATGGCAGAAACCGAACGAAGAGAAAAAGCTGAGAAATTGGTCATGCTCTTTAGTAACAGCCAATTGCCAGTTTGTTTGTAATGACTTTATTCTTTAAGCACCTTTATTTACCAAAGTATATTCAGATATGTGGTCTTTTTAACTACAGAGGAAAAACAACAGTATGTTCAATAAAAAAGAACCATATACTTTTCCTCACGATCACTTTACTTTCTGCTGTTAAACAGTGAAGTTCATCCTAAAGAAGAAAATAATTAATGGTGCCAATCACTCTAACCATCTTTCACACACAGCAGTTTACTCTACACACACTCACACACACCTAGTTTGCAGTATTAAAACCAGCTTTGATGTACTAGTGATTTGTGCTTTAATGTCTTAAAATCTCATGAAGGATTTGTCAAAACCAGCTTTGCGTTCCCAAGTTCACAATCAAAAAGTCATTAGTCTATGTTAAACAAAGAAATTACATAAATTAATATTTGTTTTGTTTGCAAAAAGACAATATCACTGTCAAAACAATACCAGAAAACACCACAATAAAATATCATCCCATAGATTTGTATACACATTTCCAAAATAGTGCAGTCCAAAGCGCAGGTCAGTTGAGTTGGTTGCTAAGGTATGTGGGTTAATTTAGTTGATTGTTTAGGTACTTTAATTAAATGTTTTGTTTGGTTGGGATGGTTGGTTGGTTAGGTAGGTAACTGTGGTTGGTGGGTTACTGAGGTAAAGATTGGTTTGGTAGATTGGTTACTTGCTTTGGTAGGTCATCTAGGTAGGTTTATTTATTTAGCTTTTATTGTCATGTTTTACACTTTTAGGTAACATGACCAATAATTTATGGTCAGTAGTCACACTTAGATGGTTGGTATGTGGGATGGATGGTAGAGTTAGTTGGTTAGGTAGATAGATTTGGTTCAGCCCAGCTATGCTCAGCTCAATTCATTCAGCTATGACAAAAGTATCTGCACGGGTGGTAGAAATCAATTAGCTAAAAAGCTCAAATAAACTTCAAAATGAAACACCTGCTTCATAGTTTAAGTTACAAGTTCAAATTGGTGGCCACTGTTTAAGCTTGAATCAGTAATTATTAGTTCTGGTGTCTAATAAACTCATTGAAATCCCCCATCCTTCAACTGCTTAAACAGGAGATGATCAACAATTAAATCATACTGGTGAGTAAACTGATATATTGAAGTTCAATATATTGCACTTTGAACTCTTTCCTGTCATGAATCTAATAAAAGTGTACAACATGACACTAAATCCAATTAATCATACAAACAACAAACACCATATGTAATGGTTTTAGGTTCTTGACATTTTTTTGTCCGTGGTTGTCCAAATGATTGGTTACCCCAATATGAGTGAAATGGAACAGAACCCCCAGCAATAACTGCTTGCTCCAAAACTAGAAGGAATAAAAGACTCTTTACCCACTCATGGTCTGCCAAATATATTTTATTATAACAAATGATAAACTTGAATCTGAGAAGCAAAGTCTGTTTTTGATTACGCCTGACCGGGTTGTCACATGGATTTAATTATTTCACACTTAGATTAAGACTTAGATTTTGTTGTTGCAAAAAGACTTTGTATTTAAAATACTTTCTGTTGCTTTATTTAAAATGCATGTTTATTGTCTTATTTTGCTGAATAATACAAGCAACAATGTTTCTAAGCGTAAGCACTTTGATTTCTGCAAGATATATAAAAAAATGTTTGCAAAATAAACTGAAATTACATGAGAAAACATCTTCTATTCAAATCAAATCTAACTGATTATAATTTATATGTGATTGATATAATTAATTTAACTGATATAAGTTCAAATATGTTTCCTCCTAAACATAGTACTGTAGTTTTAGTACTAAAAAAATCCAATTACAATGTTGATGTTTGGAATGTAACCTAAATTACGTATTTAATTGAGCTACATTGAAAGGGTTGTTGTTTTTAGAGTAGTAGACATTGTCCTAAAAGGTAATAACTGCTTGGATTCAATTGTATTAATATAAAATGCAGATATCTTTAGTTTTGTTCACACAAAACATGTATATTTTAAAAGATTCCAATATCAGGTCATTAAATTGTAACTACAAAAAGACCTTAATTTACTTTTTACATTCATGCTGCATTACAGTATAAATAACATTCATTTACATAGATTTAGTTTTTTGTCTGGAGCACAATAATTTATTTTTTTAAAACCTTTAAATCATCTGACCACAGTGCAAGTATTAATGATCTTTTTAAAATGCTTTAGAACCCAGAAAAGTTTATAGTTATTGTAGATCTTCACCATTGTTTGCCCATCAGCTGTTAAGTAGCAGTATTTGGGTGGCACAGTGGCTTAGTCGTTATCACCATCACCACGGCAGGAAATCCCGGGTTCGATTCTCGCGTCGGCCTGGGGGCTCTTCATGTAGAGTTTGTATGTTCTCCCCATGATTGTCTGGGTTTCATTCAGCTTCCTTCCACAGACTAAAAGCATGCAGGTAAGATAAATTGAAGAGACCAAATTGTCCATGACTTTGTTTGATGTGACTTGTGTACTATTTGAAACTTGATGAACGACTCGTGAAATGCGCAATAAATAATAAATAAAATAAAGTAGAGACATTTATGCAGTGCCAGCTGAGACCTTCACACACTGAAATTTCTCTTGATTTACTTGCTCAGGCAACTGTACCGGACAATTTGCAAATCCCAATCTTTCTTTGAGGTACAGTGAAATCAGGTAGCAGTAAAAAGATTCCATCAAATTTTCTCCTTTAACAGACTGTAATCATTTTGAGCTAGTAATAGATAGTTGTTAAGGTCAGCAGTTGGTAGGTCAAAAATGTGTTTGTATTTAAATTTTGTATTTGTTGGATTGTCTGAGGCAGCTGTACATAAAATACATTCGATGCAGAGAATGAAAGCGATGGTCAACACCCAGCCATCAGCATTTCACTAATTAGTTGTACCAGAAATGCTGCAGGGGTCAAAAGGACAAGAAAGACAACATTTTTGCAAAAAGTTAGTTTTCTAAGTATTTTTTAATTTATAATTGGCATTATTATCTGCAACTCATTTTAGTTTAGCACAGCAACAAGATCTTCCAGGCAATTAACTGATTCTTGTTTCTGGTTAATGGCTGCATGAATCATGTTTTTCCACATCCATGTCTGTGAACTATGGGTTCATAATCTTTCAGCACTTAGATCGTATAGCATGATATATTTTCATTTGATTAATATAACCATGTGGGCCTAGAAGTGTTTTAGAAAATCTGTAAAATGCAACCTGAAACTGTTTTACAAATTGAAAACTGCTGGAAATGTAAGCTTTGTTCAACTAAGTCCTATGAATAAGTGAATTATTAAGTCAAAGATTAAATTATATATGGAAAAATCAACGTCTATTTTAACCAGTTTGCAATCATTATAATTAAGCAATATGTAGCTAAATAAAATCACTACAAAAACTGTAGCTGATTTTTATATTTACATTTCTGTATTTGTGACCCCCCAAAAAATTGAATTACCGGGAATAAAATTTATTTCATTAACCTAAACTGAACTATGTTAGATTTGATTACTGTAACTGATGTAAGTCACTTTGGATAAAAGCGTCTGCTAAATGCTGAAAATGTAAATGTCTCTCTCTCTCTCTCTCTCTCTCTCTCTCACTCTCAAGAGATATGGAAATAAATGTTTAGAGCTGGAAATTGGCAGGGAATTTAAATACATTTTTCCAGACAGCTGTATCCTAAAAATATAGTAAACATTATTATTATGTTCTATGGTACATTACTCTAAAATAAACTAAAAAGTTATCTATTTTCTTCAGCTTTCTCTTGTAGGGATGTGTATGGAGGTTGAGAACAACAAACGATGAGCTCATGCATTTACATTTGTTATCCGTTCTATGCAGCTGTGGAAGCGCTTTCTTTCCACAACTGCAAGATGTTGTATTTCACGATTCAATGTTCTTTTTGTCTAATCTCGGCCAAAGAATTTGCCTAATCTCGGCCGAAGAAGCCAAGATGATAAAACATTATAGCTAAATGTGGGGGATTTGATTTTAGTTAAACCTGGAATGTTTGGCACTTTTATAGTAAGGGTTGCTGACAGAGAAGAAACACCACATTATTTGAAATACTTGCAAAAGTAACTGTAGTCAAAGTTGACTGTGACATCAGGTGTCTGTTCTAGTGAGCTTCTAATAAAAAATTGAATTACAAGTCACGCTATTTCTGGGAACGTCTTCACTGCTAACAAATTTCTAGAGGCTTCCTAATTGTTAAAAAATGTATGGGACTTTACTATTCAGCATGTGAAGACATCTTAGAATTTAGACAGCCTTCTCCAGAGGAGCATGTGTAGGATGCTGTAAAATGTCTATGTGGAGAGCATACTAGGTTTTTGCACAGACCCTAGACTTAAATGTGGCGCATGCTGAGCTCATTATTTAATAGTAGTTTATTGCTTCCTGCAATGTGTGTTAGCACACTGCCAATGTCACATAATGCCATTTACAGATGCTGGAATTGCTCCAGCTCTCCAATCACCCCTAAAGGGCCCTTCAATCTGACTCCAAAGCTCACAATGACCTTTTTGTTCTGACTCAGCTAAACTTCAGTTCTTTTTCACTAGAGGAATCTGCTGCTCCTGCACAAATCTTCTTGACATGTTTTAGAAGAGGCTGCCCTAAATAGCGACTCCATCTGGTATTGGTGTGCTGTTTTGTGGAGGTCAATTTCAGTTATTTCAGGAACTAAGAAGCCCAAATTAATAATTCCGTTTAGTGTCATTTTTACTACGAACTTATGATGGTAAAGACACTGGAATTATATATAAATTCTACACAGAAAAGAGCATTTTGCATCACTGTGCTGTGTTGAACTGGCCTGCACCAGAGTCCTAACCTCAAACCAATAGAAACACCTTTGGGATTGAGAGCCAGGCTTTTTCGTACCAACATCATTGTAACCTCACAAATGCACATCTGAAAGAATGGTCAAGAATCCCTATAAACACACCCCTAACTCTTGTAAACAGCTGTCCCAGCAGATTTGAAGCTGTTTCAGCTGTAAAGGGTGGACCAATGTCATATTGAACTCTATGAATTAAGAATGGGACATCACTTAAGATCATATCTGAGTCAAGGCAGGTGAGCAAATACTTTTGGCAATATAGTGTATCTGTGTGTAGATGGCCAATGACCACTGTTTGGAGCTTAAGCACATCTATTGTTATCAAAGTAGTATTCCGTGCAAATTTGTTTGGGTTTTTAGACCTGGATAAAAGAAAAAAATATTTTGTTATTATAAAATATTGTTAAATTATGTGCATTTTAATAGCAGGATTTGTGGGATTAGAAGGCTGTATTCAGCACAAAATGCTTTTGTGGCTCAGAAAATGCTATGGATTGCAAAAAAAAGGTGTGATGTGAAAGCACTAAAATTGTAGATGCACACGGTTTGGTCATCTCTCTTTTGATACGTAAATTTTCCATCTCTAATGTATGATATCTGTAGCTCCCTGTAATATGTGAGTGGTGTCTCCTGCATCATGTTAAGCCTTTATAGCACACCACATTTGTACTGATAACAAAAAATCTGGTATAGTTAAATATCAGATACTGCACATAAAATTAACAGTTGTTAAAGAAGTTGGAGTGGGAAGACCCTGTTGTTGTAAGGGAAACCGTGCTACCCACTTATTCAATGTGGGAGAAACATCTGGTAAAATAACATAAGCATAAGCTTTACATAAGCAGACATATAGAAAACAATATAATAACTAAGGGGAATAGTGTAATGCAACTAGAAAAGTTTTAACTGTTTTTTGAGTATGATAAAAGTATGATAAAGAGTTTATGTAAAAGACATATCTGGTAAGTTCGTCAAAACAGGGTTATAAGACTGGACATCTGCTAAGTGTATGACAGTGGTTTGGAGTGGAGGAACATTTCTGGTAAAGGTATGCTAATGAGTTTAATTACAAGTTTATTAAGGGATTGGAGTGGTGGTAGTTTAGAAGAAATTGGGGATGTCTAGTAAGGGAATTGTAGGGGATGAGAGTTGATGATTACATTTCGGAATGGTTACCCATTGTCATTGGTGTGATGACATAGTGTTATACAATATATTTGCAGAGAAGTTTGGTAGTTATTCCTCAGATGGCGTGTGTCTTTAAGTATATGATCAGATTTGAAGCTGATCAATAGTGGACTTTGCTACCGACAAACATTCAAAGTCATCTCCAGCTGTAGAATCCAAGGAGGTAAACGTATGTAGAGTGTGGTATAGCTCAGTGTTTAGGCCATTGGGCTATCAATCTGAAGGTTGTGGTTTCAAATCCTATGTCCACTGTAGTTACCAATATGTGTCCTTGAGCAAGGCTCTTAACCTTCATTGCTCCAGAGGGACTGTATCAACCCTGACCCCAACCAAGTTGGAATTCTTCAAAGTCGCTTTGGATTAAAGTGTCTGCTAAATGACCAAATGTACTGCAGAGATTTAAAACACTTCTGGTCCAAAGTCTTGTAATAAATGTCGACAAAACAAGGATATACAAATGAAGATATATAAACTAAAAAAATGAGGCCTCTCCCTCGCGCGCCTTTCTCCTAACATGTCACAACCGGAAGTCCAAGAACATGATAGGAAATTACGATGCCAAATTTTAGCCTTGTAGGTACTCGGGAAGTGGGAGAATATGTGACTAGTCAATAAGGGCTTTGACATTTATAGGTAGTGATTCCATAAGAATTCATAACTAAGTGGACAGCCTTTCCATTTGTGTCCACAGTCCAGAACAAAAGCCTCATCAGTGTGACTGTTATTAGCATAGAATAAAAAACATCTTAAAAATTAGGGATGAATAAGCCAAGTTTAATTTTTGTAGGTACTCGCCAAAACACCAATCCATCCGAAGTGCTGCATTCGATGGCGACAGCTAATAAACAATTGAACATAGGAAAGCAAAAACCCATTTTTTTAAAGACATGGTAATCACGGTGTCAAGTTTTGGATCTGTAGATACTTGGGAAGTCCCCAAAGTAACACTGGAGGGGTCTTGTGTTTAATGGCAATATCAAACAAACTATCCAAAGGGGGAAAGTGAAAAGTACTTAGTTTTTCCAAGGACATGATAAGGAATCACAATACAGTGTTTCCTCGTTTATCACGGGGGTTAGGTTCCAGGACCACCCGCAATAAACAAAAATCCGCGAAGTAGGGATGCTATATTTATTTAAGTATTTATACACT
>JAOUQU010421924.1:0-10710 GCA_028566735.1 Ammoglanis amapaensis
TGTGTGTGTGTGTGTGTGTGTGTGTGTGTGTGTGTGTGTGTGTGTGTGTGTGTGTGTGTGTGTGTGTGTGTCTACATCCAGTAGGCATGTGCTTTTATCTGCTCTTCCTCCACACGCTGTCTTTTCGGTGCCATGGGAACATGTTGTACCTCTGATCTCTGACATCACAGCAGCTTTCATACCACCAGGCATATTATACGTGTCGATGAAACCCAGGATGCCATTCAGTTAAAGCAACATTACCTGACATGACCAGAACTCACATAAACCTCCCCTGCACATCTGTACTGCTGCTGCGAGTTACTCACCGTTTCTTTACAGCCGACCTGAGATTTATAGTCAGGGTTCGAAGGCTGTTCGAAAGATCGCTATCTGGGATGTGTTCAAATAACAAAGTTAGGGAACTGCGGTTATATAGACAGTTATATACTCGATTATAGGCCATTGTATATGTGGTTATATGAACAGTTATATACTCGATTATAGGTTGTTATAAAGGTGGTTATATAGTCGGTCACTAGGTCCATGTGTTTTGTTTGTCTGTTCATAACTCGATATTTGCTTGTACATTACAACAACAACAAAAGTTGTATAGTAATTGTTCGTAGCCGAAGATTCGACTGTAATGTTATAACAGACTATTATTGTTTTTATTCTGTTCATCTACTCTGTTACTCTGGTTATAAACCAGCAAGTGTTTCATCGGTTGACCTCATGACTAATCCATCCTGTTAAAGAGTAAAGAACCTTTCAGAGTGAATGTGAAGTGCTAGTGTGTGTGCGTGTGTTTAATTCAAAGAGCTGATAGTAGAGTCTAAAAACCCCAGAGCATTAAGTATTAATCCGATCGTTTCCTTTTTTGCATTTGATTATTAGACGTTCTAGAATGTACAGAGCAGCCATACATGCAACGGGTTTTACTCAACAGCTAAGCATTAATCTGATGACACATTACCGCTAGAATCGGCCGCTCAGGTGTCTACAGAAAGTTGTATTAAAGTTGATTCGTACATGATCCATTGAAACAAAACACTCAGTTTAATTAATATATTTGGTGGCAATTTGGTCCTGCTGTGGTTTACAAGGTTGTTCATGTTCAAGTTCATTTCATGTTGATGCTCCTGTTACACTTTAAAACTGGTATTATTTTTTCCATGTATATTTTTGTCTTACAACCAGCAAGTGTCCCCCCCGTGTACTCATTATAGTGACGGGTCACCAGCGTTCGCTCTCTTCCCTCGATCGGAATGTGTCAATCCTCTGTAGACTTTCCTCAAAATTATTTCGACCCTCCACCGTTCGCTCAGAACGCTGCTGATGGAGTTCTGACCCAGTTTCGAACATGAGCGTCTCACCCCGGTATCAGAACGACGCCATGATAAACTACCAAAACGAAGCTCTGTTCGACGAACGAGTGTTTTAATTGTCTCATTATTTTTCAGAACATAGTAAAGTCTCGTCTTCTACACTGACACGACACACACTGTGGTTCTGTAGCACAGCGACATTTTGACCCGTCCACTCGAACCGACTCCACTCAAGAACAAAAAGAGTTCACGCAGGTGAATAAAATAGAAGCAATTTAGAAACGGGTCCTGAGCAGAAAACATTTTCTTATTGAATTTCAAGACAAGATGAGCTTGACCTCTTTCTCCAACTCACAAATGTTTCAAAGTTAGTTTCATAAAGTGTATAACTGTTCTAAGCTTTTATTTCAGAAATGACTTGGTGCTTAGGCAGTATGGATGCTACAATAATGGAGGGTTGTGTCTGCTTAAATAGTTATACCAAATCATTTATGCTGATCACACAGTGTCGGTAGCACCCTCACCGCACAGGGTTCGATGCTCAGATGTGATGGGGAAGTCCAAGTCATTTCTGTTGAAATTTGTTTTACTTAGGTTTCCTCCGGAAGCTCCGATTACCTCCTGTAGTCAGATTATTATAGGTAAAGACACCTGTATATATGAGCCACTAGGATGCTTTTCCCAAGCCCAGTTAAGGAAGACAAGTTTTGTCAGGGTGGGCTTCTGAAAAACGATCCCTTATGATCAGGGAACTTTACCCACAATGTGATACGATTCATTATACAAATTATTTATTAAGTTTAAAATGTAAAAAGTAGTTTTGATTATATTTTATATATTTAATGCATGCACTTTTATTTCTGCAGAAGTTGCAGATTGTACCAGATTTATGTTTTTTATTTTATAGTGCATCAAATTAACTTTAAAGAATCAGCCATTTAAAATAATCATCCAAGTTTGTCAGTATCGATTCCTTTTGAATCATTACACTGTGATGTCACTGTACCAACAACGGACGCATTTTCTCCGCGTGTCTTTGCGTTTTTGTTTGTTTTGTTTTTTGGTGGGAGGCTTTCCATTTTTAAATCTAAAAACATGATTAAAAAGGAATTGAAACACTTGGCGGATTCTTTTAAGATGCGTTGATTCTCAGCTTAAACAGCTGACTTAATGTTTTTAAAATACAAAACATGAATCTACTACTTTTGTATAGTTTGCATATGTTAATCAGACCCTGAATTGTTTTGTAAGTGTACAGGTTGGGAGGAGGGGTGCGCTATGGTGATATGGTACCTCGTATAGGATGTATCGCACCTTTAGATAAGCAAAAAGAATTTCGATTTATACACTTGTTTTAAAATTGACTTTTTTACTCAATGTTTAACCTTTACAGTTTTGCAAACATCTTCCTCGTTCTTTTTACTATTTATTTAAATTCTAAAGCAGATTTTCCTTCGTGAAGTTTCTGATCTCTTTCGCTCGACGAAATTCTGGTCTATTTCAAAGCCGTGAAAGAAATGTCGCACCTCCTCAGTATTCTGACTCGCGTGTATATGTCTCGTTTAACACCTCCATACGCACAGCTGATCACATGTCGTTTACAACCCATCAAGACTTACAGCATCACTCGATCGTCGCTTCTCCCTCACCCACAGAACGTGGGACGAGCACGGAAGCGATAATGTTCCGTTCCGGCTCTGAGTCAGTCTAGCACATTCCGTAACGCCAGATAGTCGTGCAGAGATAATGAACCGTCCGTTTACCAAGGTCTCCGTTGTCCCGGCAGATGTTGAAGTCGAGGACCAGCAGCACAGTCTAAGAGGAAGTGATGGCTCCCGCTCCGACACACCCCCGGCCAAACACAAAGGCAAGTTCTCTAACTTCGGGAAGATCTTCAAGCCATGGAAGTGGAGAAAGAAGAAGGACACCAGCGAAAAGTTTAAGGAGACTTCCGAGGGTAGGTTGTGTTTTTATATAAAATTAGAATCCGAACCCTGTCAGGCAGCCTGGCATCCACACAGACATGTGATTGGCTAGTTCCAGAGGGATAGCCAAAGCACCGTGATGGATTAAAGCCTAGTCTAGTCTTGGCCATTCTTGCCCCACGTCCGGCTGCAACCTTGAGTTGAATTAAAAAATAAATAAATAAAAGCTTGAACAATTTATGATTGCAATGGTCCTGTCAAGATTAGGTTTAAAAAGAAAAAGAAAGCAATCTGTTGTACCAGCTTTTGCTAACGTTTAGCTGTCATGGTTCTGATCAAATTTCTTATCTTTGTTTGCAGTACTGGAAAGAAAAATCTCAATAAGAAAGACCCGACAGGAGCTGATAGACCAAGGATTACTGAAAGAACTTCCAGAGAACGGTACAGGAGCACGAGAATCCCAGACACACACTATCAGATACTGTATAATTCCGGGAGGATACATGTTTGTTATTTTTTAATTCTTTGTTAGTTAATTTAAAAGTCATTTTCGTCACTGTGCTTTTCAGTTCTCTGCATTTAACCAAATCCAAATCTCGATTCTATTTTGCAGAGAGTAATGACGTGAAAGCTCCCTCAGTAAAGAACGGTCACACACTGCCCATATCCGGGGACCGGCCACCGGAGCCAGTCCCGGAGGTCAAGAACAGGACACATGGCGAGGAACGCAAGAACGTGCTCACTCTGGAACCCGAGCGCCGCTCACGCGTGCCCTCGGACGTCACCCGCAACCGACAACCTCTGGATGTAGACGCACGCATCCGCCTCCCATCCGACAACGAGAAGCGAGACCGACATGGCCAGGAGGACGCGAGGTACCACGAGAGGAGGGACGAGAGAGTCCGCGAGGACCGGGACAGACGCGACAGACGTGAAGACCGGGAGTCAAGACCCGACCGGAGAGACGACCGGGATCGTAGGGACGAGAGAAGAGATGAGCGAGAAAGGAGAGATGACCGGGAGAGACGAGAGCAGAGAGAACGAAGGGAGGAACATGACCGGCGAGACAGGAGGCCAGACGGCGAACGGCGAGACGAGCGAGAGAGAATGGACGAGCGAGACAGACGAGAAGAACGGAGGCCTGAGCCAGTGAAACAGTCATCCTTAGAGAAGCCGCTCAGGCCTCAATCCGAGATGGATATTAGGAACACCTTGCAGAAAAGTTTGTCCGAAGTGGGCCCGAGAACTCGCCCGGCTTCGGAGGCTGACCGGAGGACCACACTTACCCGAAACCCAGTGCCTGAGGATGCCCCCCGGGTCCGAACAGGTAAACCTTGTTGCGTTGCCTCACATTAAATGCATTTATTTTTATTTCTCTCTGTATCTGTGTAACCTTTGACCCTGTCCTAGGCTCTTTTGGCGTCCGCTTTCTCCCCACCCCTGAGGCCAAGGAACCGGTACCGCAACCCAAGCAAGTCCTCCTTCCCCCGAAATGGCTGATGTCTTCTACGGACCAGGCGTCTCCCCCATCATCGTCTTCATCCTCGCTCTCCTCAACCTCATCATCATCCGCCCCACCGATCGCCAAGCCCCCTCCTCGTACCGTCTCTCTGATGGGGACGGACGACTCCTCTCATCCCTCCTCAACAGTCGGGACCAGAAGCCTGGACGTCCCAGTTGCTCCTTCAGACCTCTCCATCCGTTCTGTATCTCCTGTGCCTTCGGTGTCTCTATCTAATACACTTCCTGCCACCTCAGAGTCCACCGGGCCCCGAATGCCACCTGTACCACCACCTAAACCCACCAATCGCAACAGCACTGTAGTACTACAAGGTGAGCACTGCCTGCTTTTCTTCTGTGCCATTAGCGAAGAATAAGTGCATAAAGATTTGAGGGAAGGTCCTGTACGTCATATCGATAGCATGACGCCACCATGGTCTGTTGTGACCGGTGCTTCTTATTTTTGAAACATTAGCTACACGTCAAGTTTCGTTTCGGCCAAGAGCACTGCAGGATAAATAAGAAGAGATTTTCATTTATACAAAGCCGGCTGTGAGATTTAAACCTTTTCATTGGGTATTTCACTTATGAACAGATCCCCTGCTGGACAGTTCTGGAAGTTACCTGTTGAGGAAATATATATCATTTTAGATTTGTTGAACTATTTGTACCAGTGAGCGATTGTTTGAACTACAAGAATGCACAGTCGCTTGTTTTGCTGCCTATCGTGCTCTCCATTGAGGTCAAGGGAAGTGTTTTAACATTTTGGAGATGCAAGTCAGGTACAAAAAAGCTTTCCTCTTTTAAAAAAGAGAAAATTTAAACACTTTCTGATGAAGTGTGTTCTTATAAATAAAGATTTCGACCTGTCATGCAATAGTACGATGTGTATAACAGGTAAACTCACGATAGACTTTGATTTGTAAACAGTGCCACAGTGCTGTTAGAACAGTAAAGGAAACGACAAGACCAGATAAATAGGTGCGGCAAAAATATATGAGGTGAGGCGAGCACAGACTTGTCTCCGGTATGATTGTGCAGATCTTTTTTCCTGTCTAGCGCATTATGAAGTGCACTATAAGCTGTAGTATGAAGTTCAGCTAGCTTTTGGTCATTCGGGCGCGGGGAAAAAACGACCTAAAACTGGCCAAATTGACACCTAGAAAACGAAAACGGTAATTAGTTGAGCTGTTTATTTTTTACAAATCTTGTAATAGATGAAGAACGCTCTAGGCTACACCTGGAATCGCAGCACATAGAACTTGTAAAGCCACATTCCAGGAGTACTTGAAGCTCACATGAAGCCAAAAAAGCACTCCCTATCTAACTGATATTCAGAGCTATTTGAAGTAGACATGGAACATGTCTATAGACTGTATAGACATCGATCAGGCATAACAATTATGACTTCCTTTCTAATATTGTATTGGTCTTTTTTTGTTTCCAAGTCAGCCCTATATTTGATTCTTTGTTTACCTGAAGACATTTAATCACTTAGCAGAAGTGTTCTACACTAGTTTGTCTGTTTTTCCATCAGTAAACCTTGGCTGCCCGTGCCACTGTCGCCAGTTTACCACAGTTTTTCTTTCCTTGCCATGGACCACTTTTCATAGATAATAAGTAGGGCTGTAACGATTCAGGAAGAAAAGGTAAATTGATTCACTTGGGTGATTCTTTTTGAATACACGAATCAGTGTTCACTTCAAACAGCAGAAAATCCAAAGATATTCGTTGTTTAGAGAAATAAAAGATAATCACGAGTATTTAAGATTTGACCGGTCTGCTTATATTGGAATATTCTGCATATATTGGTCTAACAAGATTATTGGAGGGTGTCTACATACTTCTGGTAATTTGCTTGATGCCGTTTATAGTGGAGGCTGATTAATGGAACACCTGGAACATCAGCTCATTCTCTGATGTTTACACTTATTTTCCTCAGCAACATCAAACCGGCATTCTAAAGCCAGGCATCCTCCGTCCTGGACCGGCTGGAGATGGCAGGTCCAACGTGGCACTTATCTTTCCCTTCCTAGCTATGTGTGTCGCCATGGCTCGCTGCTTTACCCAGGTGCCACTCGCATGTGCCGATCAGTAACACCTAAAAGAGTATCAGTCGTCCTGAGCCCCATGACTAACATGCCATGACCGTTAACGTCACCATCGTTTCATTTCACAAAAAGTGTTTTGTTTTGTTTTTCATCTCGTCCTGCTGTAATAAATTAACGAATCAATGTTTCATCAACTAACTTCATGGTAAACGTCCAAACCAAGTCACGACTTTTGTGATTTCCATGTTTGTCAAAATGTGTTGTTTATTGTTTAAAGTGTACAAGTGTACTTGAGCTATAGAATTTATGTTAACACACAAATAATGAGGGCGAGATTGTTCTTCTGTGCGCCGACGCGATGCAAGAAGTCACTCCAACACAGTCATTTTCCTGTTATAGTTCTGCGTTCGAATGTGTTGTGAAGTAATTCACCACCACAGCCCTAGAGGGCAGTGTATTTCTGACTTCTGTCCCTTGAGTTTGTACATGCAGTCGTTTTAGCTAATCGACATTGAACAACGAATGTTTGTTGGATCGTGAACTAAACATCAAGGTAACAGCATATGCAGAAAGCAAATTCTTTAACTACAAGCGAGCACATGCTATTGTTTTGGTCGCATTAGTGCTCCCCCTTGTGGGAGCCTGATGAACAGGTACATTTGATGAGGCTTCAGTTTACAAAGACACATAAGTGCAGTGATACTCCAAATAAATGCAAATAATCTTTCAGTTTGATGAGCATTTGAAATTTACGTCACCAGTTTAACGATTCAACAATTCTCCAGGTCTAACTTTGGTTTCTCTCCGATTACCAGATTCATCTCTGCCTCTGCCAGTCCCGAACCCAGTTCCAGCCAAGCGTTCTCCTCCAGTTCCACCCACGAGGACAACACCCATGGCTAAAAGACAGTCGGAGGACATCTCGTCCGTTCACATCGAGCTTCCTCCCAGAAGCTCCTCTCCTAACCCCGCAGCTTTACCCCATTCCGAAGACCACAAACCTCTTGCTCCTGCTGTCCCAGCGCTCTCTCCTGTTCCTACCCACATCCCCCCGTCTCCTCCCCGCACCATCGTGGACCCTCCCAGCCCTACCACCGAGCCACCTTCGCATCCGCCGTCTTTGCCCCTGCACATCCTCATCCAGCGCGCACTGACCAGCCCCGGGCCCCTCAACTCCAGTTCAGATGGTAACCGGAGAGCACACTCGGCGCTGTTCGAGACGCCGCCCGACATATTCGAGATGAGCGGACGCAACTCGCTTCCCGTAACGCTTGAGCCGCTCCGACTGTAAGTGTACGCTCAACAGACTTCATTTAGAATTTAGGGACACTCATTTAATTCAGTTTAGAGGTTTATGCCACAGCCACTGGAGGCAAGTGTGTCATATTAAGTCCAGTTATTTTATGAACTTTAGCTTAATGTTAAAACTACCTGACATTAACAAGCCAGTTTAGCTGTAAAGTTTGGTCCTGGTAGGTCTTCGCAGGTTTTTTGAGCCACGCTGACTGCTATGTATCCCCACACCCGCTGAAGGGTGTGTAGGGGAGTGAGTGTGACCATCTCACTGAGACTTGGATTCAGGTCAATGAGGTCAGAGCAGTGGCGGATTTAGCAATTTGAGGGCCCAAGGTGAATTCAGACATCGAGGCCCCCCACTCCAAAACAAAAAACACATCCACAACGAGGGCCATTGCTATGTGTCTCTTGTCAGTGTATATCCTTGTTCTAAATGAAGACCGGGGTAAGACCACTGCACATGGCTACTAATAAAGTATTTAAAATATAGACGCAATGCTCTCCCAAAGGATTGAAGGTTCAGATACTACTATCATTTCCAAACACCAACAATGTTCATTTTATTGTTTGTAATTACTGCTGAAACACAATTCAAATACAGTGTTGCTTCATAAAATGTCGACTCAATCATTCTCTAATCCGTGTTTCTACTCAGAAATCTATTTCTCATATTGATATGCTGTGTGTGCATGCGCGTGTGTGTGTGAACACGCGAGAGAGAGAGCGCCAGCTTGTGTGTGTGTGTGAATATAGTGTGCTTTTGAGAGAGACACCGAGTGGGAGTTTGCCAAGGTTGCAATTTTGTGTTGGCCTATAAATATGTGTAATAAAAGCACTCGCCAATCACCCGGGGACTGAGAACTGATTTTAAAAATAATATTTCGATGGAGAGTGATGAGCCGATCAACCAATGAAAACACAAGACATGAGTTGAGTGGAAATGCAGGGATGTAATACAACGCGAGTCCCAAGCCACACAATTATGTAAGTGCACTTGTAAGTTAGTGTGTCGAGCAGTTTAGGTAAGTGACTGTTCTTGAGCCGGACAGTTTGTGTTTATAGAATGAATTTTTAGTTAGAATGAGCTTTTAGTTTGCTTGTACTAATGAATAATTTAATTAGCTCTACTTACTTTTATATAAAGCTTGGTCAGAATCCCGTTTCACAGGCAGAACGGTGTCGGTTTAGTGTATGTAGTGTCCGGCTACTTTCCAAAAATCTAGAACTCCAAGTGTGTAAGCGCATGACTTGTGATGCACCTTTAGCCTCTGTCTGAATACATCAGTACACACGTTTCGTATGATTTACCACCTTAACAGCACTAATTCTGCACTGCTAAAAGAGAAAATGTATTTCAATACAAATGAAGATCCGTCCAGGTGTCGTAGCCAAATCCACTCGGATTCATTTATTTTTCCTCATTACTTCCACGCTGCACATCAGCGCACACACTTGGAACACTCAGTACTCGTTCAAATGCATTTTTGGACTTGCTTTCATTAAGCCCCTGCTCGCTCGGCGAGTGTTTTCATGAAGAAAACGTGCTTCGAGAGCAGAGACGCTCACCTGCCATTTCAGCTGCTGATGAATCGTGTCGTGTTAAACTTCCAGTCACGCCACACTGACGATCGCAGGGGACCAGTCGTGTTGGTGTGAACTGTACAGCGATCCAATGACATGGAAAGTAGTAGAAATAATGATGCTCTGAAATAATGGATTACTTGCTCAGGATAATAGTGGAACAGACAACACGGTATCTGGAAACCTTAAACAGTAAAGTTTTTTTTTTCCATCTCTTAGGCCTGAGGATGACGATTTTGATATCGAGGAAGAGCTACGGAAGCTAAACCCGACTCTTCGACCCACCCGGCCGATGGAACTAGAACCAAGGAGTCGGCTGGGGTTAGTGGGCGATCCCGTCGTCACGGTCATACATGAAAACAAAGATGCCGAAGAAAGTGGAGAGGAGAGCGATTCCGATGGATCAGTTTTATACAGAGACGACGATGATGACGACGACGAGGACGTTCCTATAAGTATGATTTTTTGTTAACAATGTAAATAGAAAAAATAAAAAATAAATAATCACACACAGACACTGTAGAATCTTCTGTAGAATCACAGACGTTTAGCAACTACTTGTCTCATTTTTCTGTCTTCTAGGTGGTTTGGCGACCCGCGTAAAACGAAAAGACACACTGGCCATGAAGCTGGAGAAGCAGCAGGAGAAGGAGGACAAACAGGGACACGAAAACGGCGGTTGGAGAAACCGGGAACAGTGGGAGGCCATGCGTAACAAGATCGGCTCCACACTCACACGGTATACACACATACACTGCATTATCTTATTCTGCTTTGAGATATGATGGCGGTTCACTGCCCAACAGTGGCAACTTGGTAGTCGTGAAGCTTAAACCGGTGACTTTCTAATCTCAAGCCCAGAACCTTAACCACTTAGTCAACACTGCCTTGTGTGCTTTGCACATTTCAGTTGTGCCTAGAGACGAGTAAATCCAGCATTGCTTCGCCTGGAGACAAGTGCATTCAACATACTTTGTTTTTCCACTTAAGTTGTGTTCCCTGGAACCAATTAATGATGTTGGGTGAGGTTTACCTGGGCGTGTGCGTGTG
>JAOUQU010421934.1:0-10710 GCA_028566735.1 Ammoglanis amapaensis
GTGTGTGTGTGTGTGTGTGTGTGTGTGTGTGTGTGTGTGTGTGTGTGTGTGTGTGTGTGTGTGTGTGTGTGTTTCGTGTTCACACTGCGGTGACTCTTCATCTCATTTGCAGTTTGAAATGCGTGTCTGCTGTTACACCAACTGTTGCACCTCCAGAGCAGCTGCAGCGGTGCCCGTTGTGGTGACGCCGTTTATTTGTTTTCTCTCCTTGTTCTTGTTTTGCTTGGCAGTGGTCGGCGAGAAGGAGAAAAGCACAAACGGCGTGAATGTGCGCACGAGAGACAACAAGGTCCACGGAGAGCTGAGCGTCCCCGAGGTTCTGGCTCGACTCGGACTGTTGAAACAGTCACGCTGCAAGAACGCAGAGGAAGTGTTCTAAACACTACAGGGGCCCCATCTCCTGGCCCCTAGCCACTTCTGCTGTTGTATCTTGTTGAGAAGGGGTATTTTTTTGTTCTGGCAGGTTTTCATTCGTAAAATAAAAAGAAGTCGATGGATGGATTTCATTAAAGTTTAAAAGAAAGTAGAAGGCTGGAGAAGTATAGGTCAGGTGCATGCTGGGATCGTCCAGATCTCATTATTTATTCCCACCACGTTTCTACAGAGTAACGTCCAGCTTTTTAATACCAGTCTGAAGCCTGAAGTAATATTTATTATCGGAACCAGCGGGATTAATGCAGTAACATGGTGGGGTCTCGATCATTTACCTTCAACAGACACAGAACACACTTTGAAATGATCGTTATTTTATTTATCGGTTTGTTTATTTATTTATTTATAATTTATCGGACCAGAACATCGAACATTGTTGATTTACTTTTCATCAAACACATCCATATATTGCAAAACGGAAATGTAAACTGCTTCTCTGTAAACTGTTTTCCAGATCTGTACCGAGAACTAATTCTCTCTTCAGTACCAGTAACACAAGTAGCTTCGTAGATTCATTAAACAAACAAACAAACAAACAAAAATATTTAAACATGATATCGGATTAAAATTGTGCACCATTGATTTATGTCAAATGGATGCTAAAGTTTTATTTTAAATCAGTAAACTGGTTGCAACTCGACCGAATATTCAGATGTGTGACATCATTACGGCCTTAAAGTGTCATTTACATTTCCTGACCACCGAATTATTTATACAATATTTAGATGCATTTTGTGTACACAGCTACTTTTCAATTCACAATGCATGTTGGTCTTTCTTAACAAACATTCTTACAACAGGGTGGGGTGTTATATATTTAAAATGCTATTCTGCACACACAGCATGGCGTTAAGGTCGAGGATCGGCGTCCTGGCGCCTTTACTGCTCCACCGATACGTTTCGTTCTCTCCTTCACAACAAAACATGGGATATAGTTAATAATTGTGTACCCACCTCGATAAAAATAAAACAATCCACGCACAAGGTTGAATCTAATAAAGTGGTTAGTGAATAATCATTCTGTGGCTGGTTTGGACGGACGTTGAATGACCTGAACGCTTGTGAATGTGATGATGGTGATGGAAAAATGATAAGTTCAGTGCTGATATGACTTCTGGTCAATTGTGAAGAATAAACCTTTTGGAAGCAAGAGTTGTGTGTATTGTATTTGTGTTTAAACTCAGGTGTGTGTGTGTGTGGGGGGGGGATTAACATCAGAAATATTGAGTGAATCATGGCAGGATGAGCACCAGTTGAAAACAACGGGCCGAAAGCAGGACTGCACTGGCACAAATGAATCACCGACCAGCTCGAACTGGTTTACTCACACTCACAGTGTTAATGCACGATGCCGCAAATGTGGGTATCGATACAAACTAAGTATCGCCGATACCGATACTGACAAACAACATGCACTAAATATTGTAAGAGGTTATAAAAATACACTCTTTACATTATGGAATTTACTTAACTGAACGTAACTAAACTTTAACGTTGAGGTAGTAGATACAGATAAAAATAATTGCACAAAAAAGCATTTTAAAAGCATTAATGAATCTTTTTGGTGTGTTTGTAGTGTTTGTGTTTATTACGATTGCTTGCAGGGGGGAAAAGAAGCTTTTAAAGAGTCGAAGTGTGACACACTGGGCTACACTAAACACCTGAACAGGTCACCAGTCTGTTACAGGGTACAGAGACAAACCCATGCAGACACGTGGAGAACATGCAAACTCCACACAGAAAGCTTCGAAAGCTTTTTGCATATCTTGGTGCCCTTATATAATGAATGCATTCATTAATAATTGTTTACTTAAAAGGTTTATTACTAGGACAGAACAATTAAGAATCCATGTACACTACACACTAGATTGATTCATATCTCCTTTCCTACTTATATTCATTGACTGGTCTCGGATTGGACAGTCGTATTTGCCAATCACCGTGTCAACCAATCGCAACGCAAGAGGCGGGACTTAGGCATACGGATGCTAAATTAACGACATGGATGCTAACCGCTTTTATGAGATCTTTGAAAGAGGACGCGGCGTCATGAAGAAATATGGATTCTTAATTTTGCTCCTCACTAATATTTTCTTTAGATCTGCAGAAGGTATGAATAACATTTATAATCATGTGTGTGTGTGTGTTTGTTTCGAACCACTGATCACCAAGATAACTCGCTAGCATAGCCACAACGTAATAACGCTAGCGTTAGCATTGTCGGGCCGTATCTTAAATTGCTTTGTAGGCGGTATAGCTAGTGCACTAACTAGTACTTAATATGTATTTATCGTAACGTTAACCTAGGGCACTATTTTTAGGATCGAACAGTTATTAGGATTCGGCCCTTAATGCTGCTCTTTCTGTCGAAATTGTTTATAACGATCGAATGGACGTCTTTTTAATTGTGTTTAATTGTTTTATTGTGTCAGATAACAAATTATTATACATATATTAGTTTTATTATATTTACAAACGGCCAAGCTAGGCTGTATAACACATTTTGTCTAAATTTCCTGGGTCATTAGCTTATTTATTTAAACACCTGTTGTTATTAATATTTATAATAATAATAATTATTATTAACTTTCTTAAATAATTACTTTATAATTACTTTTCTGTTCTGTGTGCACGTTTGTAGTGAAAGTAGTCATTCCCTACATATGATTGTGCCTCGATGTACCATTTAAAAGCATTTATTGTTCGATATCTGTCATTTGAAGTCTACAAACTTTCTCACTCGTTGCCGTTTCGGAGTGTAAACACAAACGTACCGGAACCCTCTGACACCCGACGCCCCCTAGCATCGTGGTGGTGAATTACTCTGCAGTGATTTGATCTTGGCACAGAAAAGGACTGTGTTGAGTCGAACACAGAAGTATAAATCAGCCTGAACTATATTAACACTTGTATTGTTGTTTATCTTCAGCGTGTGTATTTATATGTACTAACGCGTCTTTCTTTCCTGGCCAGGGTACCTGACCTCTGCACACGTGGCTCAGGAACCGTCGTACACGCCTCAGCACAGTCCAGCCATACCCAGTCCGGTCGCGTCAACAGTGTCGGCAGTGTCGGGTAACGTGGCAGCATCGTAGTTTCTGATTTTGGCTTTACAAGTCTTTGCGTGTGTGTGTGTGTGTGTGTGTGTGTGTGTGTGTGTGAGCGTATGTGTGTGTGCGTGTGCATATTGTCCGTATCTGATATACACACGTATCTGATACTAACATGACTTGTAGCTTGTAAAGTACAGATCATTTAAAAACAGCACTGAAACCCCTAACTGCTCCCCGGGGGCGCCGTGGCTTGGGCTGCCCACCGCGCTCAAGTCATTCATCTCTGCAGGATGGAGACCTGTCAGTAGGAGGGTCTTGTACAAAAACAGGGTGGATACCATTGAAGGAAAGTCTCGGCATCACCTGTCTAGATGATTTATTACTGTCTTAAACCAGTAATAAATTTGTACATCGTACAGTCTGTTGTCTGTTGTACCACTGCTCAGCATTTCCTCAATGTTCTAATATGTGAAATCTATCTGAACTTGTTTTGCTCAAATTTCTTTCAGAACCTCCAGCCGCTGATGAGAATCACACCGCCTTGTGTCCCAGCGGAGGCGACTGCACGAAATTACCGTCTGACTGCTTCACCTGCGGCTATAATTACAACTGCAGCTACGGCAAGCCGGCAAATTTCACCTGCGCCATCAAACCAGGAGTGCATTGTGTGGTTCGTATTCTATACAACGTTTCATTCCTCCGGCCTTTAGTGCAGAAATTCATTTCCTTTTATGTTTAAAACAAAGGTATTGAATTGTAATTGATTGGAATTGATTGGGGTGTATTAGTCACAGGAGTCGCTAATAAATCGACAACGTAAAGGAAATTTCGATTCTTGCGTCTGCACCAGTGGTGTAGTGGCGCTGTAGCATCGTCTCCTCACGGTGAGATGTCCCGGGTTCAGGGTGCGGAGTTTGCGTGTCCTTACATAGCTTTACACGCGTGGGTTCCTAAAAACATTCATGTGAGGCAAATCGAAGATACTTTGATAAATTGTCCATGATTGTTAAAATATCAATGAGTGTTAAACCTAAAGTGTAAAAGACATGAAGTTAAACGGTAAATAAATAATAAATACGCTTTCATACAATAGTGGCTGTTATAGCCACTCGCTGCACATTCACATATTTAAAAACAAAACAGGCATTAGCTCTTTTAACCAAAGCTGGTTGGGGCCAGTCGTAGCCTAGTCCTCAAGGTACAGAATTAATAATCCAAAGGACGCCGGTTCAAACCCAAGCAATGCTAGTTTGTCGCTGTTAGGCCCTTGAGCAAGGCCCTTAACCCTCAATCGCTCAAACTGTTACTGTAATGTAAGTCGCTCTGTATCAAAAGCATCTGTTAAATCCTGAAAATGTAAACGTAAATATTGTTTTGTGTTGTAAATACAGTTTAAGCAGTTGTCGGGATTTAAACCAATATCCTCTTGTTTTATTTCCAGTCGCTCTGTCCACTAGGATAGCACATTATAGTTTATAGTTTTTGTAAGGTAGAGAGATACGAAGTGCTGGTGTGGTGACGGGAATCATAATGTAAGGCAGAGTGTCGCTAGCACCAGCGCAAGCACGCGTCCCGCAGAGCTCATGATGATCCCTCCTCTTGTGTGCTGTGTGATTTCAGGACGGCGCTAAGCAACCGCAGACGATCTTTAATCTGACGGTGGACTGTCAGTTCTGTTGGCAGCTTGATCCATCGCAGTACCAGTGCAACATCTCCACCACCTGCATGACCATCTCCTGCCCCCGCAAGCGCTACAACACTACCTGCAAGGTCCTGGACCACGTCAACTGCCTGGGTATGGAGTCCAGCTAGGTGTAGATCAAGAGATAGATGATTATGATGGTGGTGATGATAAAATATCATTATGTAGTACATGTACCGGGTAACAAAATGCATTTACCATTATTATAAAAAAAATGTAATGGTCTAAATGAGTTCAGGTAGTGTTCTAACAACAACAGGATTCAGAACAGATTATATCGGTATGTATTTTTATAATAATAACAGTAGTGATGATGCAGTAATGATGCAAGTGTAAGTGGGTGCACAGATTCATCAAGTGAGCACGACACGGGACCAATACATCACACTATCATGACCACTTTCTACATGAGACGTGGAAGACACCCTAGTGGTCAGGGTACAGGTACAGGAGTAGTATTCCAATCCTCCGCGATATAAAATCTTTTTCATCACTTTTAGACGACGATTCATTTGATCTAAAAACATGTCGAGCAACACGATGAGCTGGAGGCCAGAGAAATAACACGAGTGGTTTTTAATCGAGCGTTTAAAAGCTCTTTTTATTTAAATAAAGAATAGAAGTGTGTTGAGTCTGACCTTGTGGTGTTAATGGTGCCGGATAGCAAATGAAGAATAAAAAGATTTCTTAGGCTGTCGAAGCGTCGAGTAAATAGAGACGATGAGTTGATGCGCTGATGCGCTTTTGGTGTCTGAGTATTTAAACTGAAGTAAACGAACATGTTGTTAAGGCTTTTGTTTAATAATAGAATGATTTTTTACAGCCATCAAAATAATAAATAATACATTTTATTAGTAGGGTGACATTGTGGCTTAGTCATTAACACTGTTGTCTCATAACAAGAAGTCCTGGGCTTGATTTGGAATCTCAGCGGTAGTGTGTTAGTGTACGTCAGTGTGCCCCACCCCCAGCCCCCGACACACACACAAACAGAACTGAGAAATTTGCAGTCGTGGTATTTATACTTTCTTTATTCCAGCTGTTCAGCTCTTTGTCGAGCTCTGTGGGATTTTCTTTAGTATTAAAATCGTTTCGTCAGCGCGTTCACGTCTGTCGTATCTCTCCGGTGTACGGCGGTGCAGCGCGGTGTTCCCCGGCGCCACTAACAATTCATTCAGACGAGCTCAAGGTGACAAAAGTAAAGCGAGTAAAAATATCACACTCGAGTTCTGAAGGAGCTTCTAAAAAGCTTCATCATTCAGACCCAGAAGATTTAATGCAATAATCTGTGAGTTCATCTCGCTGTCGAAAAGGGTACGTGTAGAGTAGTTGAGTGAACGAGTAGATGAGTGAACGAGTAGCTGAGTGAACGAGTAGATGAGTGAACGAGTAGCTGAGTGAACGAGTAGCTGAGTGAACGAGTAGATGAGTGAACGAGTAGATGAGAAGATGAGTAAACAAATATCTGAATAGGTGAGAAAACGAGTAGCTGAGTGAACGAGTAGCTGAGTGAACGAGTAGCTGAGTGAACGAGTAGATGAGTGGACGAGTAGATGAGTGGACGAGTAGATGAGTGGACGAGTAAATGAATAGATGAGTGAACGAGTAGATCAGTCAGTAGTTGCTTCTGAGGTCACACAGATTTCCAGTAAGCTGATGTTGGCGTCCACATACTTTTGGCTGTATCATGTCTGATATTCTGTTGTATGAACTTCCTCTTCCGAACAGGAAACCGGACGTTCCCGAAGCGTCTCTTCTGTAACTGGACCGGAGGATATAAGTGGTCCACCGCGCTGACGCTCAGGTAAATCGGCTGCCTCCTCACACACGTCTCAGATCTCCTCAGCTTCCTCATTTTTGATCTTTCGTTGTGTTTGATGTCTCGTCCCTGCTGCGTCCGCCCCCAGCATCACCCTGGGCGGGTTCGGGGCCGACCGCTTCTACCTGGGGCAGTGGAGAGAAGGACTGGGGAAGCTCTTCAGTTTCGGAGGCCTGGGCATCTGGACCCTGATCGACGTCCTGCTCATCGCCGTGGGATACGTCGGTCCCGCTGACGGCTCGCTGTACATCTGATCGGCACCAATAGACTCGACTCGACACGCTCTTCCTAACACTCTGGATTGAACCGGAATTTTTGGATGCGACTGTATCGAACCGGACCGGATCATCGGAGGTGATCGGGTGCGACAAATCGTCCTTCACCAGCTCGTTCTGCGCACACGAACGACCTCCGTTATTATTCTCCACACCGTGTTGAAAGTGGTCCTCGTGTAGCGCCGCCCGCCAGGTCTCCGGTCCTGTCAGTGTACAGATGTTAACGTCCAGATGTTCAAAGCGCTACTGAACACACACCGCTCTGCGACGAGGCGCCGTAACCGCATCAGTCCAGCAAATAAACACCGTACGTTTACTCAGCTCCTACTTTCTACAGTCGGCGAGTGTGTTCACGTTCATCTAGAGCTCATCACTCTGTCAGGTGTGTGTGTGTGTGTGTGTGTGTGTGTGTGTACGTACATATTTTTGTCTACACATCGATGACTTTTGTGTTATTTATTATTTGTTTGTTTCTTTCCATGTAAGTTGATGATAATAAATCTCGTGATTTCTTTGGTTTCTGCTTCTACTGAGTATTTTACATTTTACAATCTAAGCAGTCGGTGGTTAATTGTCTTGCTCCGGGGTCCAACAGTGGCAACCCAGATTATGGTGGCGTCCGAATCATCAACCTTCTGGTAACCAGTCCAGAACTTTAACCGCTAGCCTACAGCTAAATACAGACTTGCTATGTATAAATGCAGGTATTTCCAACAGCAGCAACAATAGTGCTGACTGTTATAAAGGGCATGTTACACAGAGCACATGTTACACAGACAGAGGACTAGTAACATGGAGCACATGTTACACAGAGCACACGTTACACAGAGGACACGTTACACAGAGCACACGCTACACAGAGCACACGCTACACAGAGGACACGTTACACAGAGCACACGTTACACAGAGCACACGCTACACAGAGGACACGTTACACAGAGCGCACGTTACACAGAGCACACGCTACACAGAGGAGAAGTTACACAGAGCGCACGTTACACAGAGCACACGTTACACAGAGAACACGCTACACAGAGGACTAGTAACATGGAGCACACGTTACACAGAGGACTAGTAACACAGAGCGCACGTTACACAGAGCACACGTTACACAGAGCGCATTTTACACAGAGCACACGTTACACAGAGCACACGTTACACAGAGGACACGCTACACAGAGGACTAGTAACATGGAGCACACGCTACACAGAGCACACGTTACACAGAGCGCACGCTACACAGAGCACACGTTACACAGAGCACACGTTACACAGAGGACACGTTACACAGAGCACACGTTACACAGAGGACACGTTACACAGAGCACACGTTACACAGAGCACACGTTACACAGCACACGCTACACAGAGGACTAGTAACATGGAGCACACGTTACACAGCACACGCTACACAGAGCGCACGTTACACAGAGCACACGCTACACAGAGCACACGTTACACAGAGCACACGCTACACAGAGCACACGCTACACAGAGGACTAGTAACATGGAGCACACGCTACACAGAGCACACGTTACACAGAGCACACGTTACACATAGAGAAGATGTTACGTAGAAGACTAGTAACATAGAGGACATGTTACACGGAGGGCATGCTACTGTGCGAACATGTTGCATAGTGGACTTGTTAGATGTCACGTTACATAGAGTACATGTTACATAGATGTGGCGTTACATAGAGTACATGTTACATAGATGTGGCGTTACATATTATACATGTTACACGGCTCTGACCAGGAGGAAGTGATTAAAAGAAACGAGATGAACTAAAGTTTCCTCTCTTGGTTCATCATGAGCTGGTACAGGATGCTGGTACTGCCTGGTAAACACACTGAAGTGTGTGTGTGTATGTGTGCGCGTGTGCGTTGGGGGTAATCCACCTCCTCTTCACCTCCACACTTCAGATCCTGGAGCAGCTTGTTTGTTTCTCTGCCAGCGTTTTTCTAACCGATTCTACAAAACCGACGATTCCGCCGTCTGATACTAGCGATGCTGCTGCTGCAGGATTTAACCTCCTAACACACACACGTCTCATCTATAACTGATCAACAACAACAACAACAACAAACAAATCCACTTTGTTTAGTGTGTAGTATAAATGTACTTTAGTGTCGTGTGCATGTGAGTGTATTTGTGTGTGTGTGTGTGTGTGTGTGTGTGTGAAAGAGTGTTTGTGTATTTTTGAGTGTGTGTGCGTATGTGTGTGCTTGTATTTTTATGTGAGTGTGTTTGTGTGAGAGTGTGTGTGTGTTTAAGAAAGTGAGATTGTGTGTGTGTGTGTGTGTAAATGAGTGTTTGTGTATTTTTGAGTGTTGTTGCATGTGTGTGTGTGTGTGTTTGAGAAATAGAGAGTGTGTGTGTGTTTATTAATAAAAACTTTTTTATACTGATGTTAGTAAACACCGGTTTGAATGTTCGTGTCGTCGTGGTGTCGCTTACGTAAGAAGGAGCAGAAATGATGTCACCTCACCTTCGCTCAGCATCACTTCCTCCTCCTCCTCCTCCTCCTCCTCCTCCTCCTCCTCCTCCGTCCCACACGCCGAGGAGCTCGGCGCTGCCGCACTGGGCTTTGTATCGGAGAACCACGAGACTCCGGATTAAATTTATCGTCTCTTTGTGTGCGACAAATCTACAATACCAACAATCACTTCTTTATGTTTACAGCATTTAGCAGACGTCTTTATCCAAAACGACTTACAATTCCAAGTAATCAAGGGTTAAGGGCCTTGCTCAGGGGCCCAACATTTGTTTATGCTTATTAATTTATTCACGTCACTCTACACTTTTTTAGCTAACATTCTGTAAACACGTCACTGTTATGAACAATTCCGTATCTTCACGTTTTGTACATGCATGTTTTTGGACTGTGAGAGGAAACCGGAGCGCAAATATGCAGACACAAGGAGAACATGCCAACTACTGATCCACACAGAAAGCCAGGAGTGCTGAAGCTATCGTGCCGCCCCTCAAAGGTGGTGGTAATGGGGATGGAACCGGCGACCTTCTGGTCTCTAACCTGATACCGCAACCACTAGGTCGTCACTGGCCAACTTTTCCCTCTAATACATCTAATCCAGACGTGTCTAAAGTCCGACCCGCGGGCCGACCGTGGCCCCTGTGTGGCCCACAGCCTCGTCACATTAAAAACAAATCTGCACTACATCTTTTGTTTTTCATTCGAGTCTCATAAAAGCAGCAAATTAAATATTTATTATTAAATATTCATATCAGATTCTGTCCTGATTGAAACTCACTTTTCCATTTCATTTTTTGGATCCGATGCCATTTGCGATAAAAAAAATGTTTTAAATGTTAAAGGTTCTAAAAATGCCACCCATCCTTACCTCACCAAATCTGGCCCTCTTTTTAAAAAGATTGGACCCCCCCCCCCCCCCCGGAACTAATC
>JAOUQU010421962.1:0-10708 GCA_028566735.1 Ammoglanis amapaensis
GGGGGGGGGGGGGGGGGGGGGGGGGGGGCACCTCAAAGGCACTTCATTCGTGATCTGCTGACTGTCGGACTCGAACCGGCAACCAGGCCGAGGCTGCTCTGGGTGAAGGTATCCTTTTCTTCCTTGTAATAAGTAATTAATAACATCTGTAAACACAACGAACGCCATTAGATGCACATCTGTGTGATAATTATATATATCGATTGACTAGTTATCAAGCTACGTCCATGATACGCAATAATCGGTGCAATTACACGATCATAACGAAGTAATAACATGGCGGCGTGTCTTGCTCTTGTAGGAATGCAGTAGATGCAGCGGTGTGGATCCCAAGTGTGTATTCGTTGCGGCTGTGCACTAGATTTGTCTGTGGACCTCTGAACACACCGACCACAGGATGCTCTCTGCTTCATATATCTGGTCGTCGTGATACCATCCTTCAGGCACTGACAAAAATCCCTAACAACACTGTTGCACTTGCTGCACATGACGGTGTTTGTTACCGCAGTGCTGAGAATGTGAAATCGAACTATGCATGGAGCATCACATCAGATTTCTAAATGGGGTACAGGGGTGACCATGTGTGCATTAGATACAGTTACGAATAGAACATAATAGAATGGCTTTATTTGTCAATACACAGATACGGATGCCTATCCAACGAAATTCTTTCTTTGCGTATCCCAACTTGTGTGGACGTTGGGGTCAGAGCGCAGGGTCAGCCATCGTACATTGCCCCTGAAAGAGACAGGGTTAACAGACAGGGTCTCGCTCAAGCACCCAACAGATGTGTTGCCGAGCCTGGATTTGAACCCCCAATCTTCCGGGTTAATAGCCCAAAGCTTTACCCACTAGGCTACACTGTATACTGTTATATATTTTCAGTGTTTGTTCAACGGTACATCGTGTATTCTTCAAGGATGCGTCCCATCGCATCGGCGCAGTAATTAAAGGAGCACAAAAATCACCCCAGAACTTTTAATGCCGACTTAATTAGAACTTCCAGTCAGATATAAACAAACTGACTCATTCTGCAAACATTGTGGATTTGCATCACACTGTGACAACCACTCCCAAGTCCTAAAGGGAACAGGATGAAACACAACTGTCAGAATAATTAGCGAAAAGCCTCCTGCCGCAGGACTCGTAAGATCTTGACATGCCTCGTAGCCACCGGTGCTGACCTTTTACCCCAGGTACCTTTTAAACCAGGGAATTTAAAGAACCCATGGTGTAGCTAGCCAGTGTAGTTTAGGCTGATTCGGAGACTTTTCCGCTTCAAAGACTTTTCCAAAGTTTTAAGACAGTACTGTAAACTGTTTATCGCAAATGTCCAAAGAACTCTGCGGTGGGCTGCTTGTGTTTGTACTGACCGCCTTCATTTGTGACTTAAATGCTAAGGTGGTTCCCCCCCCTTCTCTCCACCCTTTGTTCCGTCTTCTTATCCATTCCTATGCAAAAGGTCTACAAGTTCCTCCTGGTCCTGTTGACGCAAATGGCTCGTCAATGACATGCAGAATCCCAGGAATGCTGCTTAAAATATGCCCACACACAGTCGGGTTTGTTGTGTGTGTAGATGCCCTGAGGAATTAGTTCTAGAAATCAACCAAGTAAAGACCCTAATGCTGCTGATCCTGATATGACTGGCCGTGTTTTCTTTTCTTTTCTCTTGCATACGTACGCTCATCACTACATTTACATTTATAGTTTTGGCGTATTGCAGAATCGAAAGCGACTTACAGTAATGACTGAACATGGTTTTAAGGGCTGGACTTAGGACTTTGCTCAGGAGCCCAACAGTACTTTGTTGCGACTTTGTTGTGGTGAGGCTTGAACAGACGACCTAGTCCAGTAATTACCTGTCTAGCAATTTAACAGAGGACAGACCTTAGGACAGAAAAGGCTTACAAACGTACAGGCTGTTCTCTGTCCCAAATATTATGTACCATCAAGACAAGCACAACAAAATTCTCCGGACTACTCTGATCATTCGCCGAAAACTGAACTGATTGAGAACGCAGTTCACCTGCTGTCATTGTGTGAACTAGATAACTCTGAGAATGAAATTAGGTTAATTGCCTCATACTAAATCCCGACATTCTCTGCAAGTTCCAACCCGCACAGGCTTTGTACACTACGTTCAGAGTATGTAGTAACGCTTATAATCAAATGTTTTCATTGATCTTCTAGCAGAATACTAATAACGTATGTGCTATTTCTATACTACAATATGTTCGCTCATTAGTAGTATATACTAATATATATATGATTATATAAATAGCAATCAAGTTCATCATTCTTAACTAAGTGGGAATTGATTTGAAACTTCTTTCGGCTGTCCCCGAGTGATCCACACGATTGATAGGTTTAATGGAGTTGGCGTAGAGAACTAGTTTAAATTGGTGACTAGTTTAAACGATGGGATCATGCTTGAGTTTAAAAGAGATTAAAAAATTTCACAATACTTTATTGGAAATAGTTAAATCTGCTGTGTTTAATATTTAGAGGTCTGGAGTAGCCACAATGTTGAATGTGTTTTACGTTCAACAATAAATAGTTATAAAGGCACACGGAGCCGGTGGTACACTGGAATACCATTGTCACTTAACCTAGTACGCCGCTGCATGCGGAAGTACAACCTGATACTCTATTAAACAAAACATGTGATGCTTTTACTCGCTTGCTTATGTGTGAAGGAAGCACTAATTGAGAAGTGAGTTAAGATTTCAGAAAGACCTGCGACCACCAACACAACACTTTTGTAGTCTTTATAAGTATGAACGGAGGTCAGTCAGGGTGTCTGTCGACACCGTTCTTTTGATTACCAAGACTTTTGACACACACTCCTGGATCCTATAGAGATCCTCCTGGATCCTATGTACTCTTTATAGCCGCCAGGAAGCGACCAATTCAGTTATATTAACCTTAAATTAAAATGCTCTATGTATAGTATTGTTGGAAGTATCGGGCGATGCACAGATCCTTTACATCTACATTAACATTCTCAACATTAAGCAGACGCTTTTATTCAAAGTGACTTACAGTTACAACCGAACACCATTTTGGAGCGATGCAGGGTTCAGGCCCTTGTTCAGGGACACAGAGTGGTAACATGGTTCTAGTGGGGTCTTGTGTGAAGTGAAAGTGAAATGTGGGGACCAGGTCCAAAGTTGGAAATAAAAATAAATCTGAATAAGAATTTCCCCTCCTGTTGATGTGTTTTGTTTACACAGACAGCTATGCAATAAAGGACTCGTGTGTGTGTGTGTGTGTGTGTGTGTGTGTGTGTGTGCGCATCTGTTGATGTTTATCTAGCGCTGTTTGGTTTTTCTTTTGCTTTGACTACAGACTATACATCACCAGCTCTGAATTAGATAACCAGGGTGACATCAGAGCAGATCCCGGTTGTGTAAACCAATCTACCGGGCTGGTTAAAGTCTGGTACAGAAATGCTCCGATGATGCACGTCTGATTCACTGAACTAATAGTAATGTCCGCGTGTAGAAGCGCTGGTGCACACCCTCTCGCAGCAGAAATAATCCACGTACATCCAGTCTCTCCCCGGCGCTAACCGTCGCACCGGCAGTGATTCACTCCTGCCTCGAAAGTTCTTCCATTCCTCAGCGCTGCTGATGATTCTTCCACAAGGACGTGGTCGGATTCTCGGCTCCCATCTGCATCCAGCGGGGTCGGCCCTGCAGCCGGAATGATGAACGACCGGAGAGAAGGGCGCGTGGGCGGAGGCCCCGACGCTCCACAAACCACGTGACCCCCAAGTTGAGGCATGGAGTTCATTCAGTTGTTGCTGGCCGGCCGCCAGCTATGCAGGCATCTCCCTCCCTCTCTCTGTCCTCAGTTCCGAGGGCCGCCGCGAGAACCCGGAGACCCGCTCACGTTTTTCCTCAGTAGCTATGTTTTGGTTTCAGGGCCGCCGCGGACCGCCGTCAAAGCCGCTCATTCTTCCTTCTCCAGATTTTCCTTTTCCAGTTCATCCCGTGTCCTCGGTGACCTCGCGCGATGCGAGTGTGGTATTTTGACTACATGGTCTCGGGGAGGTGCTGAATTTGAACCTGAATAAAGGAGTTTGCTTCTAATAAATAACGAAAATGCTACATCGCCGCACGTGGCCCCATTTCTTTGCAGGATTGTCAGTAAATTTCCACACACCGTGTGTTTAATGTGGGGAATTCCTGCACAGAAATAGCGATCAGACTAACCTCTAGATAAACGTCACAAATGTAATTCTCCGTTTGAGAGTATCTGCGTGTGAATGGAGATGCGTCGTTTTTATCTGCCGATCAGCTTATCATTAGTTTATGTTTCTCGTGTACAAGACGCTGAGCTTCAAATCCAGATGGTGTAAAGAGTTTCACTGTGAACATTTGCTGGTTTATTCAGTTCTTTATTCTTTGACAGGTCATTCGTTGCCGTTGAGGAAGTAGAAAGGGTCCGTCTGTCTTCATATAACTTCTGCTAGTTTGCTAAACACACAAACGTGATGTTTACGATGTTTTAGAAGCATTTGTTGTTTAATATTGATCAGCTAAAATCCATAACAATGATTCCCGCTCATCGCTAAAACCAGAGAGTAAACACAAATGTGACGGAACTTGTGGTGGTGAACGAGTTTGCGTGGATAGGACCTCGACGCAGAACTATAAAAGGAAAACGATGCCATTAAAGCGATGAGACGATGACTTGTAACGGAACCCTTTCCAGATTTGGAGTTTTTACCAGCTTCACTTTTCCCAGACGTCTTATTTATTTATTTATTTATTTATGTCATGTTCATGATGGACACACGCTGGTTTCTAGTTGAACAAGTTCACCCCACTTATTTGCTCTTGGACGGTCTCGGAAACCCGGAGCATCCGGAGTAAACCCACGCCGATACGGAAAGGACTCGGACCAGCCCAATCCTGGGAATCGAAACCAGAAAGCTTCGATCTGTGAGGTGACGCAGTTACCCGCCCGCCAGACCTTTTTATTTAAGCGATTTAAAGTTTTATACGTTTGCGTCTTCATGGTTAGTTTCATGGGTGTATCATGGTATTTACATACGATCATGTGATCTATCACACATCGATTTCCTGTGGAGCCGACGTCTTCCTCTCAGATCAAGTGCTAATGCTGGAACTTCAGGGTCACAGGTGCGCTGCGAGAACGAGAAGGCTGGCATAACGTCGGATCTCTGTGACAGAACAGGGACGACTAGATATCCGAGCGTAGATAGTGTGTGCACTCGTTCGGGTGCTGTGAGGACGAGGATGAGGACGAGGATGAGGCTTATTCGTCGCTGTGTCGTGTGCTCAAGGTTTCACAGAGAACGAGAAGTTTTGTTTAAAAGAGATGAATTGTTTACGTGTGTAAAAGCTGAAGTTGTGGCCTGGCGTGAGCGAAACCAGCCATTAGTGTAAGACCGTGGAGAGTTCGCGGCTTCTCAGGAAGTCCAGTTTGGTTCAACTGTCCATTTTCTTTCCCACGTAAACACTGAAATACGTTTTCGTTTTGAACATGCTTTACAAACCTACCGATCCACCGAATTGGCGCCTGGCACAGCGAAAGCAGTGATAATAATGAACAATAAAATATAGTTCATGTACTGAATGCTTCTTTTTATTTCTACATGAAGTGGTTTAACCCCCCCCCCCCACCCCCACCCTTCTCCAAAAGAATCCAGAATATCGTACTTAAACATCCAAATAATGACATTATAGACATTATCATTCTAGTCAGGGTCGTGACGGGTAACAGTGGCTGCGAGGTAAGAACTTCCGGGCTAACTTGCAGTTCCACCTAGTGAATGTTAAATCCTCACCACGCCGTGTGCATCACGAGTGGAACTTGGACACAATGCCGGGTTCTGCCCGTTTCAGAGAAATGACTTCCTTTTAGGGAGACGCCACTCAACACGTCTGTGTTTTCGCTCCTCGGCTATTACAGTTTTCTTCCTTCGTCGAAGGAAATTGTAGGTCATGGAGTTCCCAGTCTGTCCTCGCTCTTGCCAAAAATCAAAGCTGTGCCTGAATATTTTATATTTATTCGCCTCCATCGTTTTAACTTCATCATACTATCAATACTATCAATAATATGAAATACCACTGGACGTTTTTGTCCTTCGGCACAGTACAGAAGGACCGTCAGGACTGAGTGCCAAGCCATTGTGGACACCAAATTGGCCGATAGCGCCAATGAGGATCCGAACTCTGGATCCGAGTTGGCGCTTAGCTATTCTGAAATTTGTAACATGTCTTTTGCATCATCTTGAATTCGTGAAATTGTGTGTATTAGGGCCTAGAAATGACTCTCAGGTCTGCCACCGGTCAGCTAAGCGCAGTTCGTAGTCATTAGGCCAGCGTGCCGTGGATGGCGTCCACCTTGTTCAGCAAACAGAGAGGCCTGTGCCGAAATCATGGGCGAAAAGAAGGACAGACAGGGCCCCCCCCCCCACCCAGTGTGCGCAGAGTGTTACTGTGATGAAGGTTAACATGTCTCCTCATGCCTTTCCAGGTACCTTTTGAGGAGAAGCTCCGTGCCCAGGTGAAGAAGATTGTGGGCGTCGGAGTGGCCGCCGTCTCCATCTTCCCAGCATGACCGACGTGGTGATTGTGAAGGAGGGATGGCTCCACAAACGAGGTGGGCGGTGGTGTTTTGGTTTTCTCACGCTCACCCATTCCAAACAGTTTCACCATTCACTCTCGCTTCTCATTCGGCACCACGCGCGATGCGAAGCTGTAAACAATGTCCCTTCGACGTCGGCCCGGAGCGCACAGATCGATGGAGGAGAACCCTCATAAACTCGCCGCCCTCTAGTGTCGTGGCGGTGAATTACTTTGCGCTACATATGCCCTCGATGCAGAACTATAAACGCAAAACGACGGTGTGGTCTTGCGTCGAGTCGAGCCATAAATCAGCCATTAGTCTGACCGGAGACGACTTCATGCTTTGAACTGAGGAATTCCGAATCTCTGGGCTGGTGTGCTACTGGAAAATCCTACATCACCACCGTGTTTTAAAATGCTTTAGATTTATTATGTGTAATCTCAATTCTCTTGCATAGGGCTAATCGTTCCTCGTGGATTCTCGTGACACAGAATTAAAACCTTTCCAGGCCAAAACCCATTTTAAGGTCTGGTACGGCGTGGTCCGAGCTCGTCAGGTTAATCGTTCCTCTTCGCCGTTATCACGAGGCCTGAGCGCCACGAGCTGATCAACAAGTCGCGTTCCGACCGACGGGCTTCGAGAACACGCGTCGGACGCCTGGCGTCTCAGTCATTTCAGGCTAGAGACGTAGGAAGTGAGCGCCGACCGACGTGCGAGTGAGTGCAGGCAGGGAGCAGAGCGGCTCAATAGATCTCTGTAACAAACACAAGTCTGTTTACAACACAGTCACATCCTGTGCAATAAAAAAAAAACTGCGGGGAGGCTTTATTACAGTAAACTGATTCTCTTACACAAACACACTTGGCCTCAGTTCAAGTTAAGTAGGTCAGATGAAAAGCAGCCATCCATTTTTATTTAAACTAACCAGCGTTCACCAAAAAAAACTGTCGTAATGAAATCTTTACCGGACAGCCGTCAAAGTTTAATAGCTGACCGTGTACAGTTTTAATCCTGTCGTCTTTCATATTGAATTATGTACTAACTCTCGCCCCTAGTCCAATAATTACTTGCTTAGATTAGAAATGTTTAGATGAGAATTATTATTATTATTATTAATATCAGCTTTATCTTATCTTTATTGTAATTTTCTATTGTTTTGCACTCTGTGTTCTTTGTTGCACCGCTGTTCCGTTTCATTATGTACTGGTACGTACACCGCGAAACCTTTCTGACTCTTTCTGAATATAACAAAAAACAAACCAACGAAAGAAGAGAAGAGAAACGGACCAGCCACGAAGGCTCCGTGTAAAGCTTTACAGATCGTACAGGCGGCTTCGTGATGTTCTGGAGAGTCCAGATTCAAAGCTTTATTGACAGTAGTGTGTATGAAGATGGCAGTATTAGTAAGATCAATTAGGAAATGAAATAAATAAATAATAAAATGAAATTTGTAACTATAAAACTCTCTAAACGTTTATGTACATTGGGCAGATTTATCACAAGTCAAGCTACATGAGCACAATGACACTGGTAAACATACACGTGCAGCTGTGTGCAGAAAGGTAAACAGTTAAGTACAGTTTGTAGACTTTTCGTTTCCTTAAGCAGCTTGGATTACAGGTCACGGGTTTTCTAGTACCATCCTGACCCGAATATACTGACGGTAACGACCCAAGAATAGATGACAAGACAACAATGGAGAATTCTGACGTGGCTTGTTATGATTCCGGAGCTTGGAGACAGGAAGCTTTCGATTGTTGCGCAGACAGCGAGCAGAAGGATCATTGTGTCTTCGACGTCTACGATCGTCTCTGGTCGAGGTGGGCGGGGGGGTCTTATTCCAGCTCTCCAGGTTAAACTGGATCGACCACAACACTGACCAGAGGTCAGCATGCAGCAGCCACCTCGAAGCTGTTTCTTAACCCTCTCAAGTCCAGGGATGCTTTCGTACAATCCGGGATGAATCTAAAGCGTTGAATTGGCTCAACTGCTAGATTAAAGTTCTGGAAGTTCTACCAGGAGTTCTGTTTTTTTAATGTAATACATTAAAACAAATTAAAAACGACTCTTTAAAATATTTTTGACCATATAGGTATTAATATGTACATGCCTACGTATACAACTTTGCTCCGGATGTCTGTCGAATACAAGAAAAAGGTTAAAATTTCACCCGTCCACACTTTTTTTTTCCTAAATATGATATATTAAAAATGGATATATTAATATATGCTTTTAATAAACTGGTCAGACGCATTTACAAGCGCTTCCGATCAGATTCTGTTCGCCGTGCCTGCTCCCGAACGAATATTTCGAATCTAATCATCATCCTCGTCGCGATTCGAGACTTCGATGCTTTTTCACTTGTGGTTAAAACCAACTCTAGTGTGATCGTGGCTAGTATTTTTTTTCTGGTCATGCAGAACAGGAAGTTTTGGGCTGGTTAGAGAAGAAGAAGGTTGTTTGTTTGCAGCCTATTGGTAGCCTTTCTATTCACGTTTTTACTCAGCAGGAAACGACTCTGATCTTACGATCTACAGTTGCCACTAAAATGATTCAACCTCACTATCTCGTTATGTACTGAACATTTTGAGTTGAGTGGCACTAACACTACCCATCGTAGCGGCCCTATTCATTAGCTGTATTTTCTGTTATCACACGATGATAATGACGGTACAAATATGGCACGCCACTTGGGTCAGAAGTCTTCAAATATTCCCGCCCACACTTCCGTCTCTTCTCCCTGACCAAACAGTCTTTACTCTGCTTCATCTGCTGCACAGAACGCAGACACCGAGATGTTACCAGACATCGGCGGGCATGATCGGAGGGTGACCGTTCCTCACAGTCAGAGCGAAAAGCCCGGCGCCGAGCGTCACATCACTGTCAAGTCATCTTTTCCCCTCAGTCACCCACTGTGCAAGAGGCCAGTTTAGCCAGACATCGTTTCTCCTTGGTCTCTTGAGCCCAAGGCGTGAACAAAAGCAAACGTTTCAAAGCATCTCTGTTTGTAGCAGATCATCTAACATCTAACATCGTTGGGGGTTGAGCCACTTCTAAATGAGCTCGGATTTGCCGTGTGAACAAACACAAGTTCGGCTCTTCTTTGAAATAAATGATTATGAAGATTTGACTACAATCTTGACTTCAGTTCACCGACTGATGAGTTTACCGCGATACGATCCAGGGCTCATTGTCGGCTAGTTCGTCATTACATTCCAGTTTGTGACTAAATCAATATAGACACCTGAAACTTGGGGCTCTCATTTAGAAACGATGGGCATTAGTGGAAGTTGGGTCCTCTTTTTTTATTAGTACTGGTATTATTGGTGCTGTGGGAATTTGCTAAAAAGTTATTTGTGGGTTAAAGCCTGTAGTTGGAAGTTTTATGTTGAATGTGGTTGAGGCCAGTTACTTAATAATTAATCATTAATAATAATGTATTTATGGGCCGTTCTTATGTTATCATATCCTGTCTTCAAATAAGCTTATTCAACATCAAGGTCTTGAGCCTGGAGGAAACGACACCAGATACGGACTACGAATCGTGTAGTGCGGCGCCACGCCGCATTTCGAGGCCGTTCTGACATTCGGCGGGTTCGACGGCAGGTGATAAATGATGCCGAGTCCATGGGAATGATTCTGGGAGTTTCGTTTAGTCCTCCTCTTAGTTGTTTTTACTTAACGAGGACGACGGTTTCCTCCGGTTCCTCTGTGTTTTGGCTGAGTCTTGACGTCACGATGAATACCGAAGCGACGCCGAAGCGAAAGACTGCGGTTCGCTTTAGACTTTAAAGTCCTTCGAGATTTATTGATGAGCTGGTTTTATAATCTACCACAGAATTCAACACTTGCATGGATGCTGTAAGAAATCTGCGACACCGTTCTTCACTTTTCTGCTGTACTTACATCCGTAGCGTCGTCCCGTGGTGACACTGTTCCATGCAGCTGTCTGGGATGAAGGATAGACTCTCATTCATTAGTAAACCAGTATAATACCAGTTATCAGACTTCTCTCTCTCTTTCTCATATCTAGGGCTGTCCACAACCAAGGATTTTGTTGGTCGACCAGAGGTCGTCATTTACTCCAACTAATCGACTAATAGTC
>JAOUQU010421973.1:0-10707 GCA_028566735.1 Ammoglanis amapaensis
AGACGGTGCAATAATGATTACGTGAATACAGAATAGGATGAAAACGCGACGAGAAGTATACAAGTGGTACAGGAGATAGGAAAGGAGGATAGGTAGTAAGTTAATGGAAAAGCGAGGAAGTTGTGTTAGTGCACCAAACCCGATAGTGAAGAGGTTAGCATAAACAGTGATACGAAAGAAGTTAGTAGATGGGGAAGGATTGTGACGAAACGACGAGACACACATCCACCCACACACACACACTACTAACAGAGAGCTAAACAAACGCACAAGACTCACCCACACACGAACAGATAGTAGAGGAACTGGAAACATAGATAAGTAACAGCAAGGAGTAAACACAGATCAAAAACGGAATCGCTTGGTACGCTTTGTGGACAAAAGGCAATACTTCGCGTTTGGCTCGCGAAACGCCGAAGCTTAAATAACCAGGTGAGTTAATCATTAACCGAGTACAGCTGTGTGTGCGAGGGAGCGAGTGACGGTGCGAAACTAGTAGGCGGGGCTATGTGAGTGAGTGACAGGCGTGGAAACCCGAGGTGAGGCAGGCAGCGGGTTTCTGACAATAGACCACTGTTTTGCATAATTTATACCTACCTTAGAAATAAATGTAGCTGTACCTGTATTATTTAGCTGAGTAAAAACTAATCAGTAATACAATATTTTATTTTACAAAATACTTAAAATTATATGACACTATGGTTATAATAAAAATACTAATCATCATAATAATAATCATAATATTTGTTTGGTTTATTTTTTTTATACGATTTTTTTGTGATAGGGGTTGTATTGAAAACCCAGTATCATAAATTGCATCATGACAAGAATATGGTGTAATATGAATATGTGTGATGTAAACCAGGTCAGGGTATTTTTTTTCTTGAAATCAAAAGTTAGTACGCCTTATTTGATTTTTCAATGTTAAAGATAGCAGAGTGGGAGAGATCAATTGGGGACAACATAGATTCCTGTCTAGTTATTTGTAGGGTTTTCATTACTTTTTTGTGAATGGAGAATGTCGGCCTTTACCAGGATGTATGTCATACAGGAGATTATTAAGTAGGAAATTAGACGACAACCTTGTGATATCTGAATATTCCAGAAAGGAATATTGAAAAAGGCAATATAATAACTGTCAAAAAGCAGTTACAATAATGTTATGTGCAAATATTATTACTTCTGGCTAAATTAATTGCTGCAAATCATTGGGTGGAAGGTGATGCTCTACTTTGGTTTGAAGGTGAGAGACAAGAACAAGTCCAGAGTTGTATGAAAGATAGAAAGTGAAGACTGAAAGAAAGTACATATATTACCATTCAGGAATAAAAAAAAAACCCAATGCCGAGAAAGATAAAAGTTCTAATTTTACAGTCAGTGACAGAAAGTGTTTTAATCCACCAGGCTTCTTTTGAAAACCAAATTTGTCAAATTGTGCTCTGTGACGGACTGGCAAATAGTCTGGACTATATTTCGCCCAGTAAATCAGATCTGTAGCAATGCTGACCAGTGAAAGTACAGTGTGTGTGTGTGTGTGTGTGTGTGTGTGTGTTATTTATTTTATTTATTTTTCATTATTTTACACTTTTTACTGTATATTCTTACTGTAAAGTGACCTTGGGTGTCCTGAAAGGCACTTGTTAAATAAAATGTTGTTGTTGTTATTGTTAATGAATCTATGAAAGAATGAATAAATGAATTGTGAAGAAAATATTTAGCATGGTTTGTAGATTTAACTAAGTTTAAAGCAGCTGAGGCGTTTTAAAGGAGGATAATAGCAATGATTAAAGTGGTGGTTTGGAATCGAAGTCTTCTAGTCTTTAGGCAGAGAATTGCCATGCTTCAGCAGTAATCAGAAAAGAAAATAATGCTACCCACTGAAGCTATTACAATGAATGCACACTGCATTAAAGTCTAGGTGCTTTAGAAACAGTGTGATAAAATTAACAGGATGAAATGTCTATCCAGGTCTCTGGACATTTTGCGGTAATTTTTGCGATGTCAGACTATTCAGAAAGTTGAGGGGATGTCTCATTCTGGTCTGCCATACAAGCTTGGTACAGATTTAATGCTTTGTATAAAAGCAATTTGCATTGAGAAATGTGATCGAACAAGGACCTTGTGCCCAAGAGTTTAAATGATCCAGGTCAAAAATCAAATCCACTCAAGGTTTGTCACATACATAGTCATACATGGTACAACTGTAATACTGAAATGGTTTTAAGACTGCTCAGCCACAATAGTCTAAAAGGAAATCAACAAAAATATATTTGTATTACAATGTAAAAAAGTAGAAAAAACAATACATTTAATGTTAACACCTAAAGGGCGGCAGTATGGGTTAGCCGTTAGCATTATCACCTCACAGCAAGAAGTGCTTGTGTTCGATTCCCAAATAACGCAATCCCCAGTTTTCTATGTGGAGTTTGCATTTTCTCCCCTAGCCCATGTGTTTTTTTTAGGTACTTCAGTTTCCTACCACAGTCCAAAGACACACAGTTAACTGAAGATATTGAAATTGTCCTGTGTGCATGTTCTTGCAGGCAAGAGTGAAGCACCAAGAGGATTCCTTTCAAGTTTAGGGCTGCATTTTTGCAAATTGAATTAAAGATTTGGTTGTTGATTATTCTTTATATATTTATTTAATTTTGTTATCTCCCTTTTTATTTAGCTTTACTGTCATGACAACTCACATCAAACACAGTTATGGATGATTTTGCATCTTAAATTTTCCATACCTGCATATATTTGGACTGTTTTTGAAAGTGCAAACTTTGCACAGAAATCCCCGGGTCCACCAGCGACAGTGAGACAGTGCTAACCACTAAGCCATCGTGCCACCCAGGTTAGGATTCATTGTGACCTCAGTGCTGAGAGATACAGACAGATGCATTTTCATCATCCAATACCATCGGGGAGGTGTACCATCAGTAAGAACTATCTTGTGCATTAAAAACAAGTGATGGAATTACAGCATGGGCCCCACAGAACCCTGCTCTTAACACTTGGATTGTCTGGGATTACATGTAACAGAATAATTCTACCTAGATGATCTCTGGTCAGTTCTCCAAGGTTTTTGGAACAACCCAATGCAAAAGTGTGTTTAGTTGCTTTTTAAGCAACTTTTGATCACCAAATATTGATTTCAATTAGATTTTTCTACAAATAGATAACAATTAGAGTGCATAGAAAGTTAGTAGATATAGTAAAGGGTCAAGGAAAAAGTCATGAATAAGATTAAATCAGTCTTGGGGAGAATTCATCACTCACGACTAGCATCATTGCTCAGCATTATAATGAGCACAGGAAAGGTACACATACTGTACAGTTCACCAATTAAAATCTTTTTGACATGTTATTACGTATTACAGCTTCCCGAATACATCATTTATTGCCGTGGGCAACACTCAGTTATTTTGATCTTTAGCAAGCTTTTGCATACATGATTATAAGGAATGGTGCTATTAAGATGAGAGAACAGCTTCTTTTATCAATTACATCAAAGTTCAGTGAGTGCGCCATAAACATACATTTTTGTCTCTCTGGGCCTAAAAATGTTCCTTAGAAAAAAAAATCAAACAGACTAAATTTGACATCCATTCTACATCTGATGAGAGTTCCTTCATGGACTGCAGAAAAAATAAGGTCTAATATTAGCTAAATGTTTCAAATGTTCTGGAACAGGCTGTGCATTGTAGCTAGCTAGTGTTACTTAAAGATTAGCTAGTTCCTGTGCGGACTGGAGTTACAGAGCCCCTGCACACCCGCATTTCTATATTACAGTAGTTTTTCGGTGCAAAGTGTCTGCAGCTGTAGCTGTCACTTATTTAAGGCTCACTAAACCAGCTAAACCAGCTACTCTGTTGGTACCTTATATGTGTTTTGACCCATTTTGCTTCTTTTGAAGGAAGTTTGCTCAAAGATGTGCATCACACCAGTTTTTTCTTTCTTTCTTTCTTTCTTTCTCTAATTGCAAATTCAGTGACTGCATGACTTTGGACCGTGGACGTGTGACACTATAATATGGTGTAAAGCAAATAAGTAGCCCCCCCATTTAATGTGTACAATTTGATAGAACTGTGATTTAGAGCTTTTTACTTATAGATTTTCACCTGCAGGGGAGCTTTTGGTGCATAATGTCATTATCACTGACTCAGCAGTTAAGTTTAGTTAGCAAGTTAGTTTGTGCAGACATCACATCAAGTGCACCTGTATCTGAAATTATCTGTATTTTTGCAGGTAAGTGGGTTTAAATCGTAATTTTATAAAATTAGTAACAGTAGTACGGTATGACAAGTGACTTTGTGTAAATTATAACGAATGTTTGAGGTATGTTCGGTTTGTTTGGGTTATTGCTCTGCGCTATATTTAACATGGGTGACGCATGCACTGCCGAATTGTTTCCATCACTGGAGTATGTGTTACTTTTAATAAGTAAAGTGATCGAATATGGAATAGCAAATATGTTAATAATATAAATATAAAAAGACGGAGCTAGAAGAATGTACAGTGGAACCTCGGTTAACGAACGCCTCCAATAGCGTCCAATTCGGATAACAACCAACCATTTCGCTAAAAATTTGCTCCGAATAACAATCAATATTTTGGATAGCAAACGTCACGACATCAGCGACGTCATCAACACGTGACCAGCATCTCAGACCGAGCATCATTCGCGCTTAATACAGTTACAATCGGTTATCTTTATCTTTACATATTCTAATTATTCAGTGATTTTTGTGAATTATTTTAATAATATAATCCTCGATCATGATTGTAAAGAAGATTCAGAACAATAGTAGCAGCGTAGTGAAAATACCACGGCCAACAATTGAACAGAAAAAGTCATGAAGTTTGAACAAGTCACAAGTGTTAGATATCACGGCTGAAATACGGCAGGTCGAAGTGAACAACAGACACTGGACAAGTTTTTTTCAATCTGAAAGTGACCGAGAAGAGAAGTTACCCCCGATTATACAATGACAGACGTTCTCACGGAAGGGAATCCCCCCACCATCACCCCTCCATCTACTCACGCTGTCACACCACAGTCAAAACAGTACATTTTATCTTGTTTACTAAATGTTTTCTTATATTTAAATGCTTTTTATGTTTATTTAACTCCATGTGTACAGTATTATAACTGTTCTCATTTTAAAAACTTACCCATATATCGTGTAATTTTCCTATATTAACCGAGTCAACCAGGCTGGGAATGAATTAATTCTGTTTCTTTTATTTCTTATGGGGAAATGTGTTTCAGATAGTGAACATTTCGGATACCGACTGACCTTTCGGAACGGATTGTGGTCGTTAACCGGGGTTTCACTGTAATACTAAACGTGAGCTGAGCTAAAGCGTACATATCTAACAACTAACATATGCTTAAGGTAGGGTAAGCTAATGTGCTCGTACTTTGTCAAGTTGTAATGTTTTGTTTACAGTCAATTAGGAAATAATGGGGGTTGTTAATAAAGGTATGCATTTGTCAGATGTTTAATTTGGAATTTCTGTTTGCATATAATGTTAAGTTTGATTTTCACTGACTCAGCAGAAAAGTCAGTTTGCACAGACATCACTGTGAGATGACAATGTTAACCACAAAACTAAGCCATAAACAATATATTTTACATTTAATTTTGCATTGTACTGTAAAGTTGCTTTGAGTTGTCTATTATGAAAAGGACTAAATAAATAATGTTGACTTGAATGCTTTAAAATCTTCTGCAGTGTGTCCCACTTAAAGCTAAACAACCAATGAATGTTCTGGGTAAATGTAGGCTGAAGTTTGAAAGCATATAGGGTTATAATAAAAAAGAAGAAGCAAAGGATCCTAGTTGGAGATTCACTGCTCTGATAAATTTTGGCACATCAAGAACTCATTGAGTTTAATCCCTTATGCCTTGTTAAATGACACTGCGACTCCACTGAGACTTGCCCCAAACTCACAAGGCAGATGTTGTTGCCAACAGCGACAGGGTCTTTCAAAGAGGCAGGATACTTCAGGATCAACCAAAGCAAACACGAAGCAGCATTTCATCGGGGGTTCTCGCATTGTTTGTGTGGTATACAGCAATATACACAAGCTGGGGCTGGGCAAAGGCCCATAAATGAAAAGCACAAGGCCACAGAGATTATGTGCAAAATAAGCAGCCTGGGTGATGAAGAATTAGGGTAGGCATGCCAATTCCCAATAGCCAGCAAAGCAATTAGGTTGCAAAACACACAGGCACCTGTGGATGCTCACCTGAAGAGTGACAAAAGATAAACTTCATTTTCAATATGCTGGGAAATGCACTCTGGTGTGTGAAGGTGTTGATCAGCGACCAGAGACTACAAGTGCTCAATGGAATTCTTTCATATGTGTTTGGCTTTTTTGTTAATTGTTAGTCAATGTAAGCAGGTGTGTGAATAGGTCCCAGTGGTCCCAGACCATGGTTTGTGATATCGAAGAGTCACAAAGCGGCAAATACTGGCAAAATACTAGCAAATATTTAACTAACCATCTTTACTATTGGCATGCGAATTGGCAAACTAGGATTTTTACAAAACAGCTTGACATAAAATGGTATTATTAGTATTATTATTTAGAATGTGTTTTTTACTTTGCTTTTTACACATTTAAGAATAAGTCTTTCATATTTACCACAAAAAGCCTTACTCGGGAATCAAACCCAGGATATTTTATTGTAAGGCGCTCTTTTGTAGTAAACATACAATAAATGTAAACAAAACAATAAATCTAACATAATCTGAATTGAATTCACTGTAACATTAATAAACAAACTTTAACACTTCAAACATCATATTGTTATCATGAATAAATACATTTAGGTTTCCTAAATTTATTTATTATTCTTAAATTCCTAAGTGCAAACCGAAATGTGTGTTTGTTTTGGAGCAAAATAACTAACTGTATTTAACTGAATATTTCATATTCACATGTACATATACTTTTGCATGTGTATTGAAACAATAAAAATAACATTTGCACAGTGTTAAGGCTGATTTATCAGTGCCAGAAAAAGCTAAGAGATTGAACCATGTGAGCTTGTATAATTACACCAAAAACCAACTACCTGCTACTAACATGACATCACAACAGTGTGCTTATGTCTTTATATACAACATTTTGAGATGTAAGTCAGTGTAATGAGCCCCTCGACAGTCTTTGTCTCATTTGTTAAATTGGCTAATTAAAAAGACATTTATGACACAACTAAAACCTGTGTGCATTAAATGAACACATCGCTAATGGTTGCACACTGAATTTCTGCACCAAATAAATTGACCTCTTGGGGATTAATCAAGGTGTTTTTACAACAATAAGTTGTTAAAGTGAAACAAAAAAGTCAGAGTAAATACTTTTGTGCTTTTACTACTGAATTATTATTTTAACTATGATCAGCCATAACTTTAAAACTACTCGTTAGTTATTTGCCACAATGCTTTGAAATCTGCACTATTGATTTGGCAAAGCCTTTTCTAAATGCCCTGCTGCATTCCTTGATTCAAAACTCTTATATATCTAGGTACTGCTTTATGCAATCTAGTTGCTAGGGCGGTCCCCAATCTACCAGCAAAACTACCCCAAAACCTAGAGAGCTTCCTTACTGCATACATATCTGCTGTCCAAGTGGAAACAGTTCTAATAAAACATTCAAGATTAGATGCACTGCCAAGGCAGCAATTATATCACAGCAGTTTCTATTACTAACATAGTGGTTAAGGTATTGGTCAAATCAAAAATTGATTTCAAACAAACTATTGAATTTAGGAAATAGTAATGACTGAGTGGGCTATATCCATATCAGTTTCAAAAGTACATTTATCAGCACGAGAATATAAATAATCAAGCTCTTTGACCATACATGTATTTGTGATTGGATTCAGAGACCCTTGTGAAGTCTCATTTTCATGTAGTGCGAGGCTAAAAATTATAGCTGAATGTGTGTGACTTTTAAAACCTTAAATTGAATAAAAATGCATCAGTATATTGGCATAAATATAGCCGCATGGACATGGAAGAAAGTAAAAAAAAAGTACTTAATACTTAAAAAAGTATTGTCACTTAACACAGTCTATAGCTTCATCAAGAAATGCAACCTGCAACTTTATGACTCTAAGCAGTATTTCTATTTTAGGCAAGTGTTCTGGGTCCAACCTCATCTCAGTCAGACCAAATGACAGTGGAAATGTGTGCTGTCATAGGAGTCCACATTTCATCCTGTTTTGAGAGAAAATGGACAGCAAGGCATATATCAAGATTTTAGAGAGACATTGGCTGCCAACAAGGTGACATTCTTTCCTAAAATCCCAATGGAATTTTCAGCAATGCGATATCAGGCCTTGTTCTAAACGCAGTAAAACTGCCAAATAGACAGAGAGTGCACGTGCTTGACTGGTCAGTCTGCAGTACATAGACATTAATCAGGCATAACATTAAGACCACAGAGGGATAAAGTGAACAACACTGTATATTTATAACTTCAAATACTCTTCACATGTAGGATTTTTTCCTCCACATTTAACCAAATCTAGTAAACCACATATTCACACAGAGTAGTGAACACACACTAGGGGGCAGCAGTGAGCACATGTGCCTGACAGGGTGGGCAGCCCTAGACACAACACCACGAGAGCAGTTTGAGGTTAGGTGTCTTTCTCAAAGGCACTTCAGTCATGGCCTGTTGACTCTATGAATCAAACCGGCAATCATACAATTACAAGCCCAGTTTGATCAGGCCATGGCTGCCCCTAAACATTATCTCTTCATCATGGTACCTGTGAATGAGTGGGATATATTAGGAAGAGAGTGAACATTTTATTCTGAGTGAGTTTGATAAAGAGGCAGGTTGTGATGACTACACAACATTTTTTGTGGGGTGTTCCTTGTCTGCAGTGGCTATTAAAAGTAGTCATGTGATCAAATAACAGATATAGTCCAATTGGCAGAGGATGTTATTGCTGGTTTTTATAGAAAGGTGTCAAAATACACAAAACAGTGTGTAGCGGTGTATGAGGCAGCAAAAGGTAAACACAATAGTAGGAAGGTGGCTCAAATGTTATCTCTGATTGTTGTGTGTTGAAATTATAACCTCTGATCTGACAGACAATTTCTGTCTCTTCACCATACATAAAAATAACAATTGTTTGTAGGACATTTTAAGGGGCTTGTATAGCTTTCTCTATGATACCTCCCATCACAAAATATCTACATCACCCATATCTATATGTCTGTCTGTCCATCTATCTATCTATCTATACTCTCTACAATCTATATTTATGCTGTAGTGATATAGCAATCTATATATGCTATATACAATCTATATTTATGCAATAGTGATTAGTAGAAGCATAGAAGTAGTATTGACTTGTCACAGAACCAAAGAGTAGGGCAATTCTGTATTTACTACACACATCTGTCCACATTGTAACACCACCACCACCAAAATCAACAGTGAAGAGAAGGAATGTTTAAATACAGATTTTAATTGAACCATGAAATACCCACACACCTCATTTACATGCATGCTGTTCAACGACAGTCAAACTTTGTACTGGCAGTGTAAGGTCTTGGGACTTTATATATAAAGTGTATTTTGGTCTTTATCGAATCTCTGTTTTGCACCATGTAAGATATCAGATTATGTTGTTATATTCTTAGTTTTTATTTTAATCTGACTTTATGACCAAAACCAGTTCACTGCAATGATCTTAAAATATATCAGTTTCAATCTTAAATTAATGTTAGTACTTCTTGTTATTGTGTGAATTATTGATATCACTTTTTAAACTTCTCAATATGTTGAGCATTCTAGCTCCTTTATGTTTGGAGTTTTAATTTGAGTACAGAGCCATTGCTGGTTAATTGTTTGCATAACAATGAGTTGTTCAGTTACAGCATATACTGCACAGTAACCTAAATCTTTAACACCTTGTTTAACCAAACATGCTCTAATGATAATTTCTAGGAAAATGTGCTGCTTACAAGGTAAAAATACATACAATTCCAAATTATTATTTGCCCTTTGTATCTGTTCTTTCTAACTGCAAGCTTTGTTGTCCATTGAATGATGTAGTGTACTAATCAATTACTAACGTTAAATGAGCAAAGCTGTGTTATGCAGATTTAAGAATAACACAATCTGCATACATGCATAATGCCATCTGTTATTTATTTTTTAAAACTAAACAACCTGTTCTATTTAGAAATGACAAGAATGCCTAAAATGTGCTCTGGCCTGCATGGAGCCATCACATTAATTTTATTCAGCACTGTTTAGATGGATTGGAATGCCAACTGAAAGCACATAATAGGAGGATTGTGCCATTGTTTCAAAAGCAAGAGAAGTGATTTAGATTAATGGAGGAGTAGTATAAGTAAATCATAAGTAATATTTACAAGTTTAGATCAATAAAGAAAATGAAAACAACATTATTATTAATCGTATAAAATCTTCGCTTACAAATTGAATTGGTTCCAAGTGGTCCTTCTTAAATCAAAGTTTTTTGAAAAAACAAACAAACAAAAAAAACCATTATATCTGTTATTTCTTGCCAGTGTGTTGGGAGAGTGCAAACTCAAATTTGTCTAGTGTTTGTTTCTCAAATTAGAAACTACAAAAAAGTGCAGACACACACGCACACACTAATGTATATATACTAATATATATATATATACTAATTTATATATATATACTAATA
>JAOUQU010421983.1:0-10707 GCA_028566735.1 Ammoglanis amapaensis
TCTATCTATCTATCTATCTATCTATCTATCTATCTATCTATCTATCTATCTATCTATCTATCTATCTATCTATCTCAAACACAGTCACAGGTAATTTATTATCTCAAATTCATCTCGTTGGATGTTTTTGTATTGATGCCCAATGAATTATGTAAAATATTTAAACCTTAGAGTATGTCTTTAGATATTAAATATTGAGAATGTTTTGCTTTTATTTACAGGAATTTGTACATGGGACATAAACCTTATAGACTGCAACTTGGACCAGGAACTAAAACTCTTTGTTTCTCGACATTCTGCCAAGTTTTCAACTGAAGTGCGAGGTGAGCAAAATGGAATGAGACCAATTCAAAAAGCATAACAACTATAAACCATATTCACATTTCTTATATTGTATTTTCTGAGCCGTTCATGACTCCGTCATCAATCTATCTTTATTTCTTCCTTAAACCGATGATATAATTACTGCCGACTGGGACAACTCCACAAGAGCTTTGGAGTTTGGGACATGCTCTGTTCCAGTCGTCTAGCCATCACAATTTGGCCCTTGTGATGACTTGTGATTATTTTAACTCCCTATGCTTGGAAATTTTTTTCTGTTTCTAACATCAATTTCTATGCGACCCATCACCAGAGTTTGTTGCCAGGTTATATATTTATAACCAGGTAGATCAGTTTGGGAATGGAGAACACAACTCCACCTTTCTGTTTTTGCTTTTTGTTTCTGTGATTAAATTAATAATTTTATCTGTACAGGACAGAAGATATTGCACCACAAAAGCAGCGTACTGGAGACAGTCGTACTTATCAACCCCTCCGACGAGACTCTTAATTCTGAGGTAATCGTTATTGCTTCTAATATTTCACATAAAAACACATAAACACATTTAATTATATCTAAACATAATTGTTATTGTAATTAATTTGTAATAGCATTTCAAAAGTATAAGCTTATTATCGTAACCATTTCATTAGTTTATCATTGTTTTCCTATTTTACCGAATATACATTTTTATTTTACATTTAAAATCATTATCATATTACTTATTATTATTTTATATGCTCTCTCTAAATATTCCAAGCTTTATGAAAGCATCCAGGGTTTGAGTCCCATAAGTTGTTTCGTTTCATCATTAAGGTTGTGTATAATGTAGTACTTAGGGTGGTCTATATATTTTAAGTTCTAAAACATTACTTTTTTATATATATGTGTGTTTTAGGTTCGCCTAATGATTGCAGATGCAGCACATAACAAAAAGCTTCTTCTGGCAGGACAATGCCTGGACAGCACAGGCGAGCTAATCCTTCAGTTGGGTTCATTTTCTTTTTGTGACTTTTTTGACATTTTCATGGATCAAGAGGTGAGCATATGCAACAATGTTGAAAAGAGTGTTTGCTATATCGATTTTGTTATGTTTTAATAATTATTTTCTTTACTACTAACTATCTATGGTGATGAAAGTCAAGGAGGATGTTGATTTAAATATATATGGTAATTTCGTCTTTTTTTCAGATTGAAGAACTGTTAAGCACCGTCCATCCATCCAACAAACCAAATCTAAACATTTTCTGTCCTAAACATGGAGAGTGGAAAAATTCCAACCTTGAAAAACACAATTTACATGACTTTGTTAATATTAAACTCAACTCTTCACAGATTCTTCCAGAAATGGAGGGCCTCTCAGAGTTCACAGAATACCTTTTAGAATCAGTGGAAATTCCGTCTTTCTTTGACATACTTGAACCCCCCAGCTCTGGTGGCTTCCTGAAGCTATCCAAACCATGCTGCTACATTTTCCCTGGTGGCCGGGGTGATTCGGCACTCTTTGCTGTGAATGGATTCAACATGCTAGTAAATGGTGGATCTGATAGAAAGTCCTGCTTTTGGAAGTTGGTACGCCATTTAGACCGCGTAGATTCCATCCTTCTGACGCATATCGGAGACGACAACCTTCCAGGAATTAACAGCATGCTGCAGCGTAAGATTGTAGAACTGGAGAAGTCACAGGATTCCACAAGCGTTCATGAAACTGCTAAAAATTTTATTTCTCCCGACCTTGGGGTTGTGTTCCTCAATGCTCCTGAGACTCTTGAAAATCCGGAGCCTAACTACAGGGTACGAAAAAATATTGAGGAAACAGCTCTTACTATGGAGTACCTCAGCAAGCTGTCTTTAAAACCAGAACCTCTTCAAAGAAACCCAGGAAATACCATTGAACCGATTATACTTTTCCAAAAAATGGGTGTTGGCAAGCTTGAAATGTATGTTCTTACCCCAGCGAAGAACAGCAAGGAGTTGGAAGACTTTAAAAAACAATGGTCAGCCAAAGAGAATGAAAAGAATTCAAGTCTATCAGAACTTCCCGTTTCATATTTGTCATCAATCTCTTCATTAATCGTGTGGCATCCTTCAAACCCGTCAGAGAAAATAGTGCGTGTATTATTTCCAGGTAATGCCACACAGTTAAACATTCTTGAAGGTCTGGGGAAACTTAAACATTTGGAAATCCTCAAGCATCCCATCATCACAGAGAAAGAACTTTCTTCAAATATGGCACCAGGACTCAATCAAGCGAAGGTGAACCACAAGACCGATAGCAAGGAGAGTCTGAAGTCACTTGTGAAATTTTCACCAAACAAAGTCATCAAGAAGGAGTCCAAAAACGAAGCTTCTGAAAAAGTAAACAAACATTCCAAAGGATCTCAATATGTAGTACTGAACGCAGAGAAAACAGAGAAATCTTTTGGCAAACAAGCAATTACCGAGAGGGTATTGAAGCCGAAAACTGAACTGATATCCAAAGTAGACACTCTCGGAAAAAAGAAGGTCGATATCAAACCAAAATTGACTCCTAAAGATAAATCAGCAAAAAAGGAGGTAAAGAAGGTGGTAAATAAAACTGAGAATGATAAAAGTGTTGTTGAAACACTTGATAAACCTGCAACCAAAAGAGATACAGTGAATAATAAGTTTAAACACAAAGACACAAAGAAACTGGTGAAAAAACAAGACATCAGAAAAGACGTTTTCTTCAAGGAACCTAGAAAAGAAGAAAATAAGAAGGATGATAAAGAGCTTAAAAAAGACCTTAAAAAACCTGCGAGTTCTAAACCAAGTGAAGTAAAAAAGCCTGCACTAAATCTGAAGGAGTCAACACAAGTGAAGAAAACCGGCAGCCCTATTAAATCTAAGGACAAGAACAACTCTAAACTTTTAAAAAGAGACAATGGAAAACCGGTCTCAAAGGTAGAAACGGTGGAAGCTCTTCCAGTGGAGTTGCAGACTACACACAATAATATAAACCCCGAATCTCAAGAAGACTGTGAAATGTCTGTTATATCCTCTCCAGAAGACTTGACAAAAGATTTTGAGGCTTTAAAAGCTGAAGAATTCACTGAGAGGAACGAGTATATACTCCAAACCAAGTTACAGGATTTTAGAGAGGGAGAAGTTATCCCACAGAAAGAAATCAATGTTTCTAGAGACTCTCTGCAAAATAAGGATTTTAATCAGTTTGAGGAATTGTCGGCTACCAAGGTTGAAGTAGAAAATGAGAAAGAAGAACTTAAACTCACAACAAACAATAACAGTAATAACAATTTAGAAGATGCGGAGATGGGTCTTGAAGTGCGTTCTGAGGCAAGGCTTTATAAGGAAAATGAGAATCTAAAAGACATACATGAACATGAACAAACCATGGATGAGTGTGTACCGGAGGACAAAGTGCAGCAGGAAATGGCAAAAAGAAATGCAGATGAAACAGACTGCAAAAAATACGAAATAGAAAAAGACAGGCAGAATTTAGTTGTACATGATTATTTACCAGCATATCTCGTCCATGACAAAGCTTCAACAGTAAGGTCAGATAACGATTTGGTCTCGGATGATGAGAATCGAGATGAACCTCTGGAAGAATACACAAATTCTGCCCATACACAGTCCACGATTGAAATCTCAAGCGTACCGACTCCCATGGACGAGATGTTGACTCCAAGAGATATTATGAGCGACGAGACTACCAATGAAGAAAGCGAGTCTCCTTCTCAGGATTTGGTACGGCATTTGATCGAGTGCGATCAGAAGAAAGAGATTTCTGAGGATCATTCACACAGTGCTGCAACGGAAGGGAACGCTTATCAAGTATCAGCTTCTACCGTTTCGCCAGCGTCTTTATTAGAAGAGGATAAATCTCAAAAGGCTTTTGCATTAGAGGATACTGTCGACACGGGTAACACTTTGCCACTTGTACACTCGCCGTCTGGAAACCAAAATGTGCCCTTCGATCACCAGTTCAACTCAGATGCGACCTCACCGGTTGAGCTTGGCACGATACTGATGTCATCAGGAATGCAAGATTGTGAAGCTGGTTCAGAAAGTAGAACATTAGATGACACTGCATCTTCACAGTCCCCGGGTCATACACCTTATTATCAGTCTCCGGTAGATGAGTCAATGGAAACTATGTCCTTTAAACAGGCTGGTATCGACCAAGGCCCTGTTATTATTGAATTAACAAGTGACAAAAAGAACTGTCTCAAAGAGGCTAGTCCAATTGATGAAGCTGTCCCCATTTCACCAGCTGAGGATGATCCCCACTCAGACTGCGGTTCAGCAACCGGTGATAAGCTCCTCTTTGCTCATCAATATCCAGCTCCAAAAAGTGTTGATAGATTCTCTAATTCATCAACATCACAAACCAAAATAGAACACCCCTCTGATATGATCCCTTTCATAAACATCAAAGATGACAGTAAAATGTCCATCTCTGAAGGAACCACTTCTATAAAGTCAGGAACTCCAGACGAAGCTGTCGCTGAAGATACATTTTCTCATCTTGCCTCGGCATCAACAGCATCGCTCACGACAAGCTCTTTGCCAGAGCCCACGATCGACGATGTTTCCCCGTCATTACATGCCGAAGTTGGCTCCCCACATTCCACAGAGATAGACGATTCGCTCTCTGTCTCCATAGTGCAAACCCCAACCCCAATGCATCACACAGAAGTTTCTCCAAGTAAGGAGGAAAGTCCACACAACATGGCAATAACTCCAGAGCTCTCACCAAAAACAGCTACATGTAAGACTCATCAGCAGGATACCAAGTATTCAGAATATTGCACCAAGTCACCGGAGTTCATATTGGAATCGCCAGGTCGTTCTTGTGCAATCTCCGATTATCTGACATCAGGAGGGTCAGTCACTGAAAATGGCCCAACAGAGGTTGACTACAGTCCCTCAGATGGAACTGATCTAAGATCAGCAGAAACAGAAGCCAGACCAGGATGGGATGTTAACAAACCCCTACTATTCGAAGAGGCTGAGACTAGCAAAGCTATTTCCCCATCAGATGATTCTCAATCAACGCCATCTGTTATCACACCATCTCAAACCAGTCCTGTGGAAATGATCCCGAATGCAAGCAGTAATTCAGAATCAGTTACACCAAAAATATCATCTAACAATCAATCACCGTTGTCCTTTGAGGTGTCTCCTATTATCGATGGTGCCAACCAGAATACGGCAAGTGATGAAAGCAATTTTGGGCCCAGTGCCACCAAAATAAAAGCCATTTTTTCTTCACCAGATGGGACAGATGTAGCTACAAATGAAGCAGATAAAGATGATATTTATTGTAAGTCTAAGTCATCCACCAGTCCAATATTGTCTCCATCCCATCCTATTCTTTCTGTGAATCAAGAACGTTCTAGGACTTGCTTTAACGATGAAGCAAGCACTAGAGATCCAGTCACCCCCCCAAATATTGTGTCCCCTTCATCAAGGACAAATGTAGATTTATGTCTAGTCCCTTCTTGTGAATACAGACATCCAAAGACAGAGCTTTCCCCATCATTCATAAACCCCAACCCACTTGAGTACTTCTTGAATGAGGAGAATCTTCTACAAGGGGAAAAAACATTAAAATCTAGAGAGGCATCACCCCAAAATAGCAAAAAGCAGCAGAACAGCCAGCATGATGAAACCCCTCCAACTTCTATTAGTGAATCTGCACCTTCTCAAACAGATTCCGATGTTCCTCCTGGAACTGAAGAGTGCCCGTCCATAACCGCTGATGCAAATATAGATTCAGAGGATGATTCTGAAACCCTACCAAAGGACAAGACAATCACTGATCGCCAGTCAGATCCTCCTCCGGTCATGTCGCTGGACTCTTCACCAGCAACATATTTTCCTGATGTCTGTATGGTGGATCCGGACGTTCTTAAAGCAGAGGAGGACGATAATAGGAGGGATGAAGAAAAAGGGGAAAAAAAGAAAGCCATTAAAAAACCAAACTCTTCATCTGCGACAAGAAATGGAGCATCTAAAACCGGCATGAACACGGAGTTAAAAACGGCATCAAAAAGATTTACAGAGGGAAAAGATGCCAAGAATGCAACTAATACTTCAGCCTCCAAAGGTGTTAAGACAACAGGTAAACCTTTAACTTTAGATTTTTAAAGTTTCGACACATAAAGCATAACATTACTATTTAAACATATAAAAGTATATTATTATCTAACTTTTATTTTGAGATTAAAAAGTCACTGTTGTGACATGTATCATGTAGGAAGAGAATCTGGAAAACAAGATTAACAATTAAATCCTGTAAGAATGGACCAATGGGAAGTCTTTGGTGTCTGAAATTTTTATAAGAATTAGTGATGCATTTGGGTAAATTGTGTTTTGCTTTTTGTTTTTACTTAAAGGAAAAAGCCGTTGCAACACTGGTCCTTCCGTGGCCGACTGTCCTTCAATGTACATGGACTTAGTTTATATCCCTAATCACTGCAGTGCCAAAAATGTGGACAAAGAGTTTTTCAAAAGAATTCGATCCTCATACTATGTGGTCAGTGGCAATAATCCAACGCTGCAGGAGCCCAGCAGAGCAGTCTTAGATTCTTTATTGGAAGGAAAGGCTGAGTGGGATACTAACATCCAGGTATACCAACAGAATTATCTTTATTGTTATCATATAACAGAAAAAAAAGAAAAGAAAACAATGAATATTTTTTAAATTTTGATACTCATGTATGTGTTTATTTTTTAGGTCACACTGATTCCTACCCACGACACTAATGTTATGAGGGAGTGGTATCAGGACACCCATGAGAAACAGCAAGATCTGAATATCATGGTGTTGGCCAGCAGCAGCACCGTGGTTATGCAGGACGAATCCTTCCCGGCATGTAAGATAGAGCTGTAACAATCAATAATCAGATCAGCTCATCCACCTATCATTCAGTTCACTGACCAGACATAATGTTATGACATATGAAGTGAATTACACAGCACCTGTTAATGGGTGGGATAATTTAGGCAGCAAGGTAAAGCATAAGGATTTGAAAACAGGCCAATGTGTAACGGATAGACGGCCAAATTTCAACCTCTTGTGTGGTGCTCCTTGTCTATAGTGGTCAGTCTATAATCAAAAGTGGTCAACAGACAACATGTGCCACGAGCAACCCATAACTGGTTCGTGTGATCCGGTTCAATAGACAAGTTACAGTTTGTTTTGTTTGGAAGGCAAAATAAGACCTAATATTATAGTCATAATGGTCCTAATGTTATGCTTGATCTGTGTATTTAAAATCACTTTTTGACTGGTAAACAGTTTTGCTCTCACTACGAATAAAAAGTTTCAACACAAGTGTATCATTTTGGGTGCTGTCATATAACGTCAATCATTTAAAATAAACTTTATGCTTTATGCTAACTTGTCCAACAGTTTGGGTTCGATCATTTTCTCTTCCACCATTAATGTGCTTCTGTGTTCGTGGGTTTTGAACAGATGATGGTCAGCTCATGGTTAGTTGTACACACACTTAAAGTCATACGGTGTATCTGCATCTATTTTCAATTGCAACTTTTAAAGGTCACATTTTAAAATAAAAAAAATATATTCTGTTCTTGCTTTTTGCCTCTTACATAATCTAAATATCTATAAATGTAGTATTATACATAGATGTATGATATAATAATACTTTATATAGTATATATTAAAGCTCATACATCAGCATAACCAACACTGTTGTTAAAACATCAGTGACGATATCTCTAAGACTGCAAGTACACAATAAAAAAAAATAACAGTTCAAAAGTGCCAAGGTACGTCCCGGCTCTAACCAAACCTCACATTATACTACGCAACCTCAGAACCTCAAGCTTCACTCGACTTGACCCTCGCCGAAGGACTTGATGGAAGACGAGCACTTCTCTTTTCATTCTCTCCTTAAAGACTAAAAAGACTAAAGAGACTAAAAACTCTTTACCTCTTTACCAAACACTTAAACTCACTCACAAACCTTCTTCTTCTTCTTCCTAAAAATACCCACAAGGTTCCTAAGATTGTGTATTTGAAACTTCTTCAGTTGTAGCACGGTTATGTTTACAAGCATGGAAGATACGATAAGAGCGTCTGCCAAGTGCTGTAAATGTAAAATGTAAGCTCGTTTAACGAGCCACGTATCAGTCACCTGTGTCATCTGTGTGTGGATGTGTTTACTCAAAACCTGTTCAGGTGTTTACTGTATTCACCCAGACTAGTAAGACTAGATAATGGATGGATGGATAATGACTATCTGCAGTGTCACTTAAAAAGATTATTTTCCAACAGTATGCTATTTTGCTTATGATGTACAACTGAAGACAATTAATGAGATACAGATGATGAAGATGAAGATGAAGATGAAGATGAAGATGCCATTATTGTGGTTCTTGTCATTCGGATGTATTCATGTTAGGAGATTTTAAGTTATCGTAAAATGGGGGGGGGGCGGACTCAAAGTTTACTTATTTAAAATAAGAATTTCAGTAATTTTTAGGTTAACATCGAGTTCAACATCTAATTAACTGACGTTTACATCGAATTTAATTTTAAATTTTGTAGGTTTTAAAAGCTTCAGGGCGGTAAATGTTCGATCATTTGGTACAGTCCGAAGAAACCAAGATGGCGCTGCTCGGACGCGGCTGTGTTCGCTCTGTGTGTTCTAGATACACTGCAGGAGAAACACTGCGCGCTTTATTTCAGTCGGGCTGTTTTAAATGTAGAAACGGAGGTAAAATATAAATGTTATGGTTTCACTGGCGGTCTGTAGTGTTTAATATAGTTTGTTTGACGTTTGTCTGCTCTCCAGAAGTATTAATATCTATAAATGTTTATATCATTTATGTCAAGTACGTTGACGTGGCACTGAGTTTAAAAGACGTCTTATTACCCTTAAGGACGTCTTGTTAATGATCATTAATAGGGGCAGTAATGACTTGGTGTTTAAGTGGGCTTGATTAGCGATCATAAGGTTGCCGATTCGAGCCCCACAACCACTAAGTTGTCACTGTTGGACCCCTGAGCAAGGTCCTTGGTGTTCTGTTGTACGTCGTTTTGTATAAAGGCTAATGTAAAACAACGAGAACAAACACACCAACGATATGGTGTGTAATATGAATAAAATAAACAAAAGTTAATTAATTAAAAATCTGCATTAATGCTATTTAATTGCTATGTAACGAAACGCTTAACTCAGAATAGGTCCCCGGGTGCAGTGGCTAGGGCTGTCCGCTGGTCAAAACATATGTGTTCACTACTTTGTTTTGGGTTAAATGTGAGGAATCATTCTTCTGTGTGTAAACTAAAATTTAACAAAGCAGTCGTGAAAAAGAGTTATAAACTCTAAAACACTGATTAACCTGACTGCAGGTTTTTGGACTGTGGTAAGAAACCGGGCACTTGTTTGAAACCTGAACAACCACACCCGGGGACCGAATGCCGGACCTTCTTGCTGTGAAAGAACGATTACAGACTGCTAACCAGTCTGTAATAATGAAGAGAGGTTTAGTGTTTCCTCGTCATTATTTTAGTACATGAAAGACTAAATTAATAATCTGTTTTCTCTAATTCCATTTTTAATCTAAAAGAGAATTTATGGGGAAAAGGGGATTAAAACAAGTAAACGTGGATCTTTCTGAATTAATTTCATGGTTTGCTTTTCACACACGTGCACATTTGTCTTGTTAGTCCAGAATTCTAGATAAGCGACAAACCGCCTACCAAGACAAAACTAATAACTAAACAAGTATCAAGAAATCACAGTTCTGATATATCCGACACGGCGGCTTGATTTCCGGTCGGAATCGGATTGGATCGGAAATCTTAAAATGGTCGGATTTTCTGCAAATCGGAACCCGGAATCGGATATCCGGTGCAAACCTAAAAAAGACTTCATTCTTTATCTGAATTATAGCTCACGCCTGGTCTACTTTTGTTTTTCCAGCCAGACGATATCTCTTGTCAGAGGATGTCGTGAGATTACAAGAATTTCAACAGAGGAAACTTGCTGTAGCCCAGCAGGTGCCTGAATCGAAAGGTTCTCTACACTCGTTATGTGTTTTTATATGAGTACATTCTGTTGGAGTGAGTTTGTTGTCATGTTTTGAAGGTTTCTCTACATTTTAGGTCAATTCTTTGACGCAATAAATCAAAAACTGGAAAAGAAACAGTTGATACTCAAGCATGAACTGCGGCTTCTCCTGCTTCTCTGCCAGTCACCTGATGACATTGTAACAGCTAGAAATGTTATTTACAGGTAGGCTAATATAATAAAGGCTTAAACGATGAAACACTAAAATTCAAATTTTATTTGTTGTTACACATATACAGATGTACAGTACAATGAAATGTTTCTCTTCACATATCCCAACTTGTCTGGAAG
>JAOUQU010421994.1:0-10706 GCA_028566735.1 Ammoglanis amapaensis
TAGATGCTACAATGTCTGGAAGATGTAACAACTCACCCCGGGTCGGCTTGTACCCCTTCTCGTTCATACACACCCCCTTGCCATGCAGCAGCGCGTGCAGCGGTTTGTCCTCTCCGGCGCGCGGGAGGCATCGCAGTACCGCAGCGCACCTGCCCGTGTAAACGCCGCACGCGTGGCCCTCCTGCAGCGCGCAGGTCAGACAGCAGCCGCAGCCCGGTTCCTTCACAGTCTCGCATCCGACTGGCACCGGTGGGCACATGGACAGCGCTTTGTGATCACACGGTTCACACGGCACGTACGAAGTCAGCAAAGCGGGCACCAGAGCGACGAAGACGCACGCACTTAAAAGCGTCTTTCTCTTCTCTGCGTTCATGACGCAGTGAGATGACAAATCAAAATCGAGCTATTAGATGTTAATAATGAGTTCCGAAACCTCAGTCCTTTAGTCCTTTAGAATCAATGCAATCGCAGAGTAAAACGATTCGGAAAGATAGATGAATGTAGATGCACATAAACGATCTTGTGACTGCGGCACCCCCGATGCTCCCAGTTTTACAGTTTGCAAACGCCGGCGCGCTCCAATAATCCAGCCCAGGAGCGCTTGTCAAACTGAAAGATCTTTCCAAATGACACCAGTGAGCCGGTGAGTTCCGGGAATCCAATTTGGATGCAAAGAGCTCAGCACATGTTCAGTGATGAAGGGGAGGCGCGCTCTACTCCATTTAAACCCTCGTCTCCAGGGGCGGATCCTGCAGAGAGGATCGTTCCACACTATGCAAAGTTACGGTGGCGTATCACTGCAACAAATAAAACAAAAACCAAAACATTTCTATTAAAAGGATGTCGATAAAACTTTACATTTTGTGGTGTATTTTACTTGGAAGTATGACATTACAACTAACCTACGTGTTTGTACTTGTATCACTTGTACATGTATCACGATTATGACGTGACTAAACAAAATAAGATACAAAAGGTGTTCAGTCCTGAACTACTGAATTTGACTGGTCCATTTAGGGGGATGCCCCCGAGATGTCTAAGGTGGTGCCCAGTTGACCACTGACAACAGCTTTACAACAAGAACTAGCATTACGCATATAATCATTGCTTGTTTTGTATATGTACTATAATATAAACAAGAAAAAGATTTTTTAAAAATTGGTTGTAAGATAACATTTGACCTAAAGCTTCTTTGGCCAGACTCCAAAAATATGAGATTTTTTTTCTTTGTAATTGATTACAAATTTGTAAAAGCAATAAAAATACTTACTACAGTCTCATCGTCCCAGGGATAGCCCCTTATGGCTGGTTCCTTGAGGCAGTGATGGTTGGTCTAAACAGTTGCATGCAGGTCCATACTTCTCTTAGTCCACCAAAACTTGGGTGCTTCCCTGAACCTTTCTCACTTCCAGGATGCAGTGCACAGTGAAAGCCAGGACACCATCTATCATGCACATGGTGGTTGGCAGGTCTGATTGCACGACGGATTCACATCGGAGCTAGGAGTCCCACACTACGAGACGGCTAGTAATAGTAATAGTAAATAGTAATAGTAATAGTAAATAGTAATTTAAATAGTAAAAAGGCCTATGTTAAGGGGTGCCAGCTTACTCCTAGATCCATGAACCAGGTGATCACTTGTGTACACTAGAACCCTTTGTTTAAGTGTGAAAGTGGGTGAGTTCTGTCACTTCCTATCTGATGTGTGTTTTATAATTCACCAGAATTTGAAAAGTAATTGTTTTGCTTATACCAGGCTGCACAACAATGCCAGACCTGATGGGTGATAAACAAGACAACACTCTATTTGGGGAACAGGTGATAACCAAACTAGGCTTTATAACGTGACATGCTGGGGTTCTGGTGATGTCAACAAAACAACTGCTTAGAAAAGTCCCTTTGGTGAAGAAAACTCCCCTGAGAAATATTTTTCACTTGAATGAGTCAGAAATAGTGGGGTTAACCCAACATGTGATGGTGAACTAAAAAAGATTTTTTTTACTTGATCTGCACACCAAAACAAGATAGTGGGCAGATGGAAAAACAGTGGATGCAAAAGTGGAAGCATTAAATTTGGAGTTAATTCAAAAAGAAGTAAAGGACTTCCAACAAGACAGTAAAACTCTGGCACCAAGCAAAAGAAGATCACAAAGGTCAACTCTAGGCTATATGTTGCTGAAACATGGATTATGCAGAGTGAGGATAGAATATAGAGCATGTAATATATCCTACCTCAGATCTTAAAGCTTCACAATTACAGGACTCATTAATTGACCAGCCTAAAAATACCAGCCATGATGGACATGCAGATAGAGTTTACCACACTATGGAGCAGCAGCCCCCTGGTTAGGCCAACTCCAAGATCGCTGTTCATCAGATTTCTCAGCTACAGGTCTGAAGAGTTTTGAAAAGGCCATGGCAAAAAAGATTTTGTGTGGGAAAACAAGATTTCTTTGAACCATGACTATATATCAGGCATTCTTGCCAAATGACGGGAGTATGCAAAGGTGTGTCGGGAATTGAAAGGCTTCAAAATTTACTTTTAGACTCTGTTTCCAGCAAATCCAAAAGTTTTGCATTGTCTCTCAGTTTTGTCGATTGTCATGGCAACTGAGCAGATCACAATTTGGGTGGCCATAGTGGGGGTGCTAAGGGCATTTAAAAAGTTTTCAAGCCATTTTCAAGGGCAAAACACCAAGTGACTTAAAGTGATCTTACCTCCCATGTCTGTTTCCTAGCCAGATAAAAGATGTTGGGAAAATTTGTAAAATAATTAATAGAAAGAATTAAGATGCTATTATTTTATATTAACAGGACTCAGTAACTATGATTTATTAAAGAAACTAAAGAAAATTGTCTACTTATTTAAATAGAGCTACTATTTAAAGATGTTTACCCATTTAAAAAAACATACTGATTAAAAATGTATAGGTTTGAAATATTTGAATTTTTCCTCATATAAAACATGACATTAAAGAGAAACAGGAAACCAAATGTATTTGCGGAAGGACCAGAACAAATACAAATACAAACCGGATTCCAAAAAAAGCTGAGATGTCAAATGTTAATATTTTTTTCAGAATAGAACATAGATCACAGATCAAAAGTTTCATCTGATTAAATAAACTTTTTTACCAATCACCAATTCCACCATTGTTGTGCAGAAAGATAGTACATAAATACCAGAATGTTGTTACCCAGCATAAAATAGCAAAGTCTTTTAAGTTATCATCAACTGTGCATAACATCATCAAAAGGCTCAGAGAATCTGAAACAATTTCTGTGCATAAGGGTAAAGACTGTAAAACTACTGGATGCTCATTTTCTACAGGCCCTTAAACGTCACTGCATCTCAAACAGAAATGCTTTTGTCAAGGAAATAACAGAATGGGCCCAGGAATACTTCCAGAAAGCATTGTCAGTAAACACAATCCACATCCACTGTTGCCAGCTGAAACTCTACAGTGCAAAGAGGAAACCATTTCTAAACAAGCTCCGCAAGCTCAGACGTTTGCTCTGGGCCAGGGGTCATTAAAAATGGAAGACTGGGACGCCATGTCAACCGGACCAGAGAGGACAAGGAAAACCCAAGTTGTTATCAACGCTCTATTCAGACGCCTACATCACTGATGGTATGAGTGCTTGTGGCATGGGCAGCTTGCATGTCTGGAAAGGCACCGTTAATGCAGGGTCTAATTCAGGGTCTAGAACAACATATGCTCCCATCTAGACATCATCCTTTTTCAACAAGATAATGCCAGACCACATTCTGCAGCAATCACAACATAAAGGCTACGTAGTAGAGGGATCCATGTACTCGTGAAATGGCCAGCCTGCAGTCCAGATCTTTCACCAACATTTAGCACATCAAAAAAAGGAGAGTGCGACAAAAAGGCCCAAGATGATTGAACAGTTAGAGACCTGTATTAGACATTAATGGGAGAGCATTCCTATTTCTAAACTTGAGAAACTGGTTTCCTCTGTCCCCAGACGTCTGTTGAGTGTTGTAATAAGAATAGGGGATGCCCACAGTGTGAAAATGGCCTTGCCCCAACTTTTTTGGGATTTGTTGACACCATGATATTTTGAAACAACATATTTTTCCCTTAAATTGAAAATTCTCCATTCTCTCAGTTTAAACTTCTGATCTGTGATTTGTGCTCTATTCTGAATAAATTATTGACATTTGCCATCTCCACATTATGGCATTCAGTTTTTATTCACAATTTATTTAGTTTCCCACCTTTTTTGGAATTCAGTTTGTAGTGCGTATCTGTGATTCACCCCCCCCCCCCCCCCCCCCCCAAAAAAAAAAAAAAAAAAAAAAAGGATCTTATGAGTATTATGATGGTTAAACCCATATACAACATTTGAGTATTGGAGCGAACGTATGCATGTACCTACCAAACCGCTACCCCACTATGGGAATAAGGTGATACTGGAACTGGAAGTTTTAATGATAATTATTTTGTTACTTTTATTTTAAAATTGAATAACATACTTAAGAATGAGGTTTTATTTCTTCGAACATTAAACAGCACAAGCTAACCAACCCTGACAGAAATAAATGCCGTGCGCAGGCCAGAGCTTACTGCACCAAATATTTGCTGCTTTTGAAAATAAAACCTGTTTTTCCTCAACTTTGTGGTTTACACATACTGGCAATATCCACCTGCTTTAAAAAAAAGTTTACGCTTAGCAATGTAGCAATCACTTGCAGACTACAAAACTTCAAAGTATGGAACTGCAAAAGTGCAACACAAATTGTTTCACCACTGATTGTGAGTTCCAGTATTAAATGCCACCGTTATTTAAAATGATACATAGAATTATTAAATTAAGCATTAAAAAAATCAATATATAGAAATAATTTATATTTACAATCCAAAACATTTTATTACTCTTACTACTCTACTACTAAATTACCAAAACATTTTAGGGAAAGTTATTAGAATAAACCACCCTAATGTCCCAGCAATTCTTACATTTCTGTAATGACAAAATTATGTCCCTAGCCAGTGAATACCACAATTTTGTTTGATCAGCATAGGTAATAAAGACGACAGAATTCTAAATATGAAGTTTCTAGTTTAATTAAATCTATATCATCATTATTTTTAAGGGCACTACATGTGAAGGCATAATCATGTGTTTAATAATAATAATAATACAAGCTACAAGTGAACGACATGTCCATTTTTATTTTCAACAGGGTAATTATGTTTGGGCGGTAGGGGCAGCATAGTAGTGAATCGGCTCTGTGTTGAAAGGAAAGTGGCTAGAACTAAGCTGACGCACAAGATTGGAAGCTCGTTGTTGTTGTAGCTCTGGGACCTAACTACAGTTCCCAGAATGCATTGCAGTTACAATCATTAGACAGAATCTAGTGTTGTACTTAAAGAACAAATAGATAGTGTACTTTATAGAGCTAACAAGAATGATTGGTTGAGTTTGGGATTTAGATGCCGTGTGCTGGGTGCAAATGGGAAGGAATTTTTAGAGATAGCTGAAAGAAGGGTGTTTGGTGCAATCTTAGAATGTAATATGGCGAAGCTTGGAGGGGGGTGAGTGAAACACTGACTGCCTTTCTGATGACCCCTGTGAAGAGCTTGTGGCTTAATGGCTGGTCATTATTTGTAAATTAATGGGTATGTGTTTGTTTATTAAATGGTTGAGCTTTATGTAAAATGAAAAGTTTTAACATTTCCTGTATTTTGTAGGTGTATGCTGTTGCACCTCTGGAATCGGGACTTCATGATCTTAACTTATTTTCTACTCGTACTTTACTACTCCAGCCACTCACTTTCTTTTTGGTATTGTGGTTAGTCTAAGCAAAAACACAGTAATAGAGCTATTTCTGAGACCCTAGGCACTAGGAGAGTAATATACCCATGCCTGCAACAAATCCAGCTACCTCTACAAGAAAGGGTGCTTCAGTCGTAAGTAACAAAAGAAATGGAGGGGGCATCACGCCTCGAACTCCTCAAATGACCATTGTAAAGGCTTTTGGATCTTTCATGTAAGAGCAGTAAGAGGTACCATTATTAGTTCTGTGGAAACTGCCAGAAGAAGATGGCAAACTCCAGAAAAGAGTGGACCTGCTGAAAAGAGCAGCCTACCACTACATTAAACTTTGCTGGATCCATACGGGGAGTACGAGCTTGGCATACAAGTGGTTTTCTTGTCATATATTCTTCATGTTCCCCAAAAAACTGTAAATAGGGGTGTCCTCTAGGTAAACATAGTCATATACATTTAAAACTCATCTCACCACAATGTTTTGAAGTGCTGAAACACTGCAGTCACATTCAAGGCCAAAGGGCCTCACTTGGTATTCATCTTTGCAGATTAAATTTTATTTTTTGCACATATCTAATATTTTGATAATATGTTCTATGATCATAGATAACCAATGGAGGGCCAAAGCCCCCATGTTCTTCCCTTCAAAAAAGAACTATTGGACCTTCATTCAATGAGGACAGTTGAATAAAGCTATACCCAAGGGCCTCATGGCTATATATTTTCCATGTCTGGTCACTTGTGGTAAGATAATGCAATCACTCTATTTGTGATATGGTGCCAGGTATATCAGTCATAGGCCCTGTATGCCCTGCATTGGCTCAGGTAGTTCCTGTGAAGGCAGACATTGGCTAGAAGAACCCAACCAGGAATGGCCAGACCCAGGAGTCCATGTATTTTGTGGTTGATACAAACCACAAAGATGGCAGACAAAGTAGAGTGCAGATCAGGAATGCCTAGCTAATCTTTGATCCTATCATTTAACACTCACATACAGTTCTAAACCTCCAATCCACCATTTTTTTGCACCAACCAGACCATTTGCTGATGGCCAGCTGCACTGGTGGTACCCTTACCCATTACTGTATTAGTTGGCTACCAGCAGGATCAGCTTGAGAGGATCATCTATCTGATATGTTTAACTGATGCATGAGCCTGGTAAACTGGTGCTGTAGATCATCCATGAAACATGTGATTAAAATGTGTGGTTTCAGGGTGGAGAGGTAGAGGAGAATGTGATGGGCTGTAGTACTGCCACCCTCAAGTTCTTGGGTCTGCTGGCTACTGCTAGAGAAGGCATTAAAAAGGTGAGGACTAAAGATGGCAGATGTTGAGGCAGTCAATGCAGCTGCACAGCATAACATTGTTTTTTATCTTATAAATCACACAATATTGCATTTCTGAGGAAATCAGACATAATTAGTATTATTATTTGCATAATCACCAGGCTCTAGTTTTATTTATAATGACAATGAAAATTCTAATCTGCAAAAACCAATCATGTGGTCTGTTTTACTTGAAATTAGCATACTAATAACTAAAATAAATGTGATAAGGGTAAATAACACAATGTTCAATCATGATCAATCATGCAAGTCTGCGATCACGTAATCATTTGAAAAATTATTCAGTTTAACAGTCACAATATGCAGATACTTAATATTTGCATTAAAAGATCAGAATAAGCATAAACCTAACTTAAACTAGGTTACACTACCTTTCTAATACTGTGTAAAAGCCATAACTGTATAAGACTCTATTTTGGGAAAATGTCATTATATAATATTATATTAGCATCTCTCAGTTATTAAATCATAAATAGACTGTACTTAAACATTGTTTTACTTCTGTAATACAAATTATAAAATACAATTAAAATATTCATTAATCACACTGTGCTTCTGTAAAAAGAGCTTTGAACAGTGAAATGATTATACATTGTGTTTGTTAGTTTTAACTGTTGTTTTGCCTCCTTTTCATCTGCTAAACCGGTCTCTATTGTAGAAAAAAATTATTGGTATTATGCTTTGACTATTTTCCATGGCAATGTTATTCTTATTATATTATTATAATCGAATTATTGTAATAGTCATATCTAATAGACTATATTAAGATGGTACATGCAGGGACTATGTTGCTCTAATGTGTCTCATCCACAGCATAAATTGTATGTTCATAGATCATCTCATAACTTCTGACACTGTTAATTTGACTCCCATACCACAACTAATGGCCTGGCACGAGCATCAGGTTAAAAGTGTAAAGGGCAATTCAAACACATATTTGCATTGTGGCAATACAGCAATCCCTTGCTATATTGTGCTTTGACTGTCACTTTTGACTCTGTTTTATTTTAAACAACTAAATCTAAACACATTGTTTATTGTGGCTAGGAAACAGGTCAGGATAGAATATTTATACCTATTTCTTACAATGGCATGTTGACGTAATATGTGATGCATGTAGAAAAATATATAGCTGCCCTTGGAAAAGATGAAATCTTGAAGGCAGCCTATGTTGCTCTCAATGCTGTTCTCAATGTAAATTTCCAGAAGTGTAATACACTGTAATAAGTGTAACATCACAGAAGTGTAAATTATTTTTGCATTGATACTGATATGGCTCCAGAACTGAGTTAATTGGAAGGCTATACAAAGTTTTGCTTGTTCCAGGAGTACAAAGTAATATAGTGCTTGTGATAATATAAAACTTGAAATGTGACACTATACAGATGTATACCTGTGTAAATGCATGAGTTTTCTTCTGAGGCAGTGGGAAAGAAGGAAAGGAGAATATTTGTAACTGCTCAAACAAGTTGTAATATGAGAATGTTATGCGAAAGCCAAATTTCCACACACAAAGCAGATTGATATCAGATTTGCTGAGGAAGGGATAATGAACCATCACAAGGTAATGAACCGAGTGAGGGGAAAAAGATACAAAGATAAAACCCAAAAATCAAATACACTTACTGTGTCCTAAATAATGTTAGTGAAGCACATATGACATACATGAACCTTAAAATACTTTTTATCTACAATCCACACCGTTTATTGATAGTTCGCTGTTATTATGAGCATATGATACTATAAGATTTCTAGGTAAAAATCTGCATGGACAGGGCATGCTATGTTAACAGGGTTTAATTATTAATTAATATTTTTTTGCCTCACCCATCATAGTGGCCAGGGTTGTATTAATCTATTGCATACTGTAAAACACACACTCACCTATTTCCTTTCATAACTATGCTTATTACACTAATACGTATTTACAAATATTAGAGAAGCCTGCACAGGAAATCTGGGTACTGATTAAACATTAACCATAGGCCAATATCATTGGGTCCACACCCAGATGTGTTTCTATTTAACTAGCTATGATTTGCAGTGATTGAACAGGGGAGCAAATCTTTTTTGTATAAAAAGTCTTTTGTATAGAAAGTCTTTTCAAAGGCAAGAAGGGTTTTGGCTAAACTTTTGACGAAAAACTATTTTTAACACAGAACATTTTGTATTATAATATTTATTTTACATAAAGACACATCTGGCAAATTTACATTCAAGCCTAAAACATGTAGTCTTGGTGTAGTGTGGCCAGATACTTTTCAATAATTGAATCCTCAAACATTCTGCAACGTTTGATTGAATTTTAGAAATTACATTTTAAAAGTATATTGACCCATAATTCAATCAACATATTTCTGCATTTGCAAGAGAATAATAAGATTTTATAAGTTATGTTTATTAATCAGATTACTGCAAATACATAGTGATGCCTTGTGATAATCTAGTGCTCTGTCCAGGTTGTATTGCTTAAGAACTAGACCATGATTGTTATTATGGAGGAAGTGCACTGACAGCACTTAGACAATTTTGTTTCTGTTAGATTGTTTCCTGCTTTCACCTTTTTCCTAATCGCAGATAAAATGAAACAAGCTGTTCATGAAGTCACTCTTGCTATTCATGCACTCAAGTTGGCCCTGATTGGCTTGGCTGTCATTTACCTTGTTTACTTATTTACGCCCTATGACGTTTGGAGTTAAGTTGCATACTATGCAAAACCACACACCTATGAACACAAGCAAGTATCTGGGTGGAGCAAGCCAAGCATAACTCATAAATTAAGCATGGCTTTACTAGTCTTACTAGTCTAATCTTTAGAAAGATGGCTATTATATCCTCCGTCAAAGGGTGTAGGTAGTACAATATATAAATACATTAAGTACCTGGACAACAGACTGGAAAAAATGCAAAATTAAAGCTCCTTACAGAAAAGGTCTGATACATTGCTTATTGGGAAAACGCAAGTCATTTAATGACTGTGCCACAATATTGTTAAATGTGTAAATACAAGACTGCTTATGTATCTGATGAAGTGTTAAGAAGAAGGCACATCATCCTTTGCAATTACGTCTTACTTAACTTCAGTGTCTCATGTATCACTGTCCATTGTAACATACTCTGAGAAACACAGTGAGCATATAACTAAAACTATAAAGCTGCACATGTACAGAAAATCATTGTTGTACATAGTGAGATAATTTCGTATTCACCAGGGCCCGTATTCATCAAACTTCTTAAGATTACTCCTAAGAATGCTGCTAAGAATGGACTTATGTCTAAACTTATTCTTAGTTAAAAGCTGAGAGTAAAAATGATTTATTACGCCTCTCAGTCCCACTTTAAGCGAAGTGTACCAATCACTGCATCGGATTTCAAGTTTAAGATTATTTCCTGAGGAGATTTAAGATCAAAGTTTAAAAATGTTAAAATAGTTTCACATTTAATTTAAGAATGGTGCAATTATTATTTTTGTAAAGAATGTCTGTGTCACAGTCTGTATGCAAAGAATGTTCTGGAGACGGTGATGCGGATACAATGGAGGTTTTATTATAGTATTGCAAG
>JAOUQU010422005.1:0-10704 GCA_028566735.1 Ammoglanis amapaensis
AAGAACCCGGAAATAATGAGCCACACCGGTGAGATAGAAATCGCGTTCAGATTAGTAGGCGGGACTACGGGAGCGAGCTATCGCGGGAGGATGAGGAACGGAGCTACGGGAACGAGCTCTCGTGGGAGGATCGAGAACGGGATTTCTAACAGTGGAACTGTCTTCCCACCAATTGTTTCTTGCTATTATGGACTCTTGTTTCAACAGCTGAATATCAATAACAGGTTAGAACAATAATCTGGCTAGAAAACAGGCAAGTAAGCTGACAAAGTTCAAGTAACTGCCACCAATGTTCACATTGCAAACTCCTTGTAAAAGACATTTATATCTTCATCCTGCACTTCATTAGCTGTAAGAAAAACAGAAGATGAAAATGAGACCAAGGATAAATATAATGAGTTCAAAGAGTATTAAATGCACCAATTACACATGATAGGAAAGAAAGCATTAAAAGTATATTGTAACATTATGGTATCAAGTGCATTTTACAAAGATGCCAAAATCCATGAAAAGGATTAAATCAGACCCACGAATGCTGTATTTTCACACAGCTCCTTTTCAGGTCTGGAAAGCAAATAATATAAATACAGATTTTCACACAAACCTCGACTTAACAAACCTAAACCTAAACAAATCTGCCAACTGACGACATCTAGCAACCTTACACCAAAGACACGTTTGCTTTGATAATGCCAGTTCATCCTATATAAATGGTAACCATGGCAAGTAATAGACAATTATGTTCATTTGGAACTAAAAAATATATTTAATGGAGTATCATTGAGTGGAATACTTTGGGGGACAAAGGAGCTTTGAAGCGGAGAAGAGATTATTTCATCTCATCTATATCTAAATAAACTTTGGTTTAGGATGATTTCCAAAATATTTAACTTTGCAAGAGACAAAGCATTATACAGACATTTTAAACTTCTGGAACCGTTGCAAACCTGCCTGTCCATAAAAGAAAGCCAAACATTTCAGTAAAGGCCCTTAGCAGTTTGGTCCGGACAAAAAAAAACAAGCCATATATTACCAGTTATGTATTCAAGAGCATGAGGCTCCATCCTTAGGGACGAACTGCTATACGCAGATAAGCACGTGCACCAAGTTCTAAGGCTAGTTCAGCCCGGTGAGTGACAGACGGGATGCAAACCAGACTCCACAGCGTGTGTGCGCCGCTCCGCTGGCTAAACTGTAAAACACAAAAAAAAGAGAAAAACAATAATTACATAGGCATAGCCATACAAAAACTAAATCATAAACAGGGCTCAAGGAGAGGCAGCCTTCACTCCCAGCTGCCTCCTTACTATAAACCCAAGCAGGATTCGAACACCAGTCTATAGCGCAAGTCACAAGCTTGTGTCCCAACATGTAACTCCCGCGGCGAAAACAAAAAACAGAAAGAACAGAATGAGAGGAAGCACTGCAACAAGATTAACCACCTTTAGGGGCAGTACTGCGGCTGCTTTCTACTCCCACTGCATGGACTGATGATGACACTGACTGAAAACAAAACAAAACACTGACACAAGGGTCGAGACCAGCTGGCTGCAGACTGTCCCTGGGATTACAGCTAAGTTACCGTCCAGCACCTTACAGTACCGGTCCCCTTCAGACTAAATGCCCCAAAGGATACCACTTGCCCTAGGCGCCCGATACCGGTTTGAATTTGGATACCTAGGTTTGGATACCGGCCATGAACATTCTTCGAGGCCAGAACACTACCAGTCCACCAATAATTGAGTGGTTCTTTGCACCCGCCTCTCTTGAAGAAGCTGGCAAGGGGGGGAGCTAGGCCTCCCGCACACAAAAATGAGGAGACAGGAGACTTGGAAGGTTGGGTGTACCCGCATCCTTGGGGGCAGAGCCAACCTATATATCACGGGTTGATCCGCCTAACCACCTTGAACAGACCAACGTACCAGGGGGCCAGCTTGTTCAGTGTGCCCTGAATACGCAAATCATTTGTGGACAAGAGGACCCGCTGGCCAAGGTGGAAAGTTATCGTGGTTGTTGTCTGCGATCGGCTGTGCTCTTCATAGAGCGCTTGGAAGTCAGGAGTGCCTCCCTAGTCTTTCACCAAGCGACTCGTCATCTGTGTACCTGCTCCCGCGCTGAGGGTACTGCCACTTTGGGTTCCAGATCAGGAAAAAATGGTGGCAGGTACCCATACTGCGTTTCGAAAGGTGACATACCTACCACAGAGTTGTGCAGGGTGTTATGGGCAAACTCTGCCCACAACAGTCTGACCATGAAGAAGGGTTACCTGCAGTCATGCATCTCAACATTTGGTTGAGATCCTGAATCAATCGTTCTGCTTCACCATTGGCCTCCGGATGAAATCCGGAAGTGAGGCTTACCGTGGTCCCCATCAGGCAGCAGAAGGTTCGCCAGTATTGACTGATGAATTGGGGACCCCGGTCTGACTCTACGTTGGTTGGAATGCCATGCATTCTCACCACATGTTCCAATATTACCCGGGTAGTGTCCACGGCCGAGGGTAGTTTGGGCATGGGAACAAATTTGCACCACTTGGTGAACCGGTCTATAATAACTAGTACCACTGTGTTGCCCCTGGATCTTGGCAACCTTGACACAAAATCCAAAGATAAATGGGACCATGGCCTAGATGGCACGAGTAAAGGATGGATGAGACTCTGAGGAGCTTCTCTAGGGGTCTTGTTGGTTGTGCAGACCTCACACGCTCTTACCAATCTGCCAACCAGTTCTTCCATCCTAGGCCACCAATATCATCTGCGTAAAAACTGAGTCCTAGTGACCACTGGGTGAGCCACAAACTGAGACGAGTGGGCCCACTAAAATACCTGGTGGCAGACTGCAGCAGGAACATACAGTCAGCCATGAGGACCACCGCCTGGGTCAGGTTTGCCCTTCTGGGCGTCCCTGACGACCCTAAGAATGTCCCAAGTTACTGGCACGAGAATTTGATTAGGTGGTATAATCGGCTTTGGCTCCTGGGTTGGTCGTTCCGCTTCACCCACTCTAGTCAGAGCGTCTGGTTTCCCATTCTTTGAGCCAGGTCTATAAGAGAGTTATAGCCAGTATATACACCTCAACCAGGAGTACCCCAGCACTACCTGTAACTGGGGCAGTTGGGTAATCGTAAAGGTGGTGCGGTCCATGTGGGACCCAATTCTCAGTGAGAGTGAGCCCGTAGCTGGCATAACTGGACCACCCGTTACCAGGCGGCCATCAACCGCGAACACCTGGAGAGGAGTTGAAAGGGTTTTAGTGGAAAGCCATAGTCGATGAACTAATGCCACGTTGTTCAATCCACACAGACCTGGAGCGTTAGGGTGCGGCTGGCACAATTGAGAGTGGCCGAGAGGTAGAGACCTCTGTTGGGAAATGATGACTGGCTCACACCCTGTTTCCCCAGATGTGGGCGAGCTACCAGTTTGGTGGGCCCCGAGCTGATGGGCCTCTCGAAGCACCCCTAGCTCCTCCCAAGTGCATGAATTCCAGGTCTAGAACAAATGGAGGACCCGAGTCCACCTCATGGGAACCCGGAACACATCCCCCAGAGAAATTAAAAGAGTGTTCTCTGGCGCGCTTGCAAGGGCGGTTGTCTACTCGAATCGCCAAGTCGTACAGCGCCGCCAAGCTTGCGGGTAAATCGCGAGTGGCTAGCTCATCTTTCAGCTGCTCACGTAGCCCCTTTCTATACAGGGCCATGAGGACATCTTCCCCCCCAACTGCTCTCCCCTACAAGCATCTGAAACTCGATGGTATACTCCGCTATACTCGGCATCACAAGATACTTGTAGTGACCAGTGGGAGCAATGAATGCGGTCTTCCATCTGTCTTTATGCCGAAGATCAAGCTTCGTAAAAATGGATGCTTGCTGAACGGCTTCAAAAGCCATGGCCATCAGCGGCTGCGAATGCCGATCTTGGACAGTTATGGCGAAGGGACCTTGGTAATCAATGCAGGGGCAAAGAGACCCGTCCTTCTTCTCTACAAAAAAGAACCCTGCCCCAGCTGGGGAGGATGAAGGAGGTATATACCCCTCGCTTGCAAGGGTGGTTGTCTACTCGAATCGCCAAGTCGTACAGCGCCGCCAAGCTTGTGGATAGATCGCGTGTGGCTAGCTCATCTTTCAGCCACTCACTAAGCCCCTTCCTATACAGGGCCATGAGGACATCTTCCCCCCATCTGCTCTCCCCCGCAAGCATCCGAAACTCGATGGTATACTCCGCTACCAACCTAGAGCTTTGCACTACTTGCAAAAGACATGGCCTTGCTTCACTGCCCCCCTAGGATAATAAAAGGTCTCCCTAATTGCACAGGCGAACCCTTCGTGGGTCGAGCACTCCATCGCCTCTTGCTCCCACAGCGGCGTAGCCCACTCCAAAGCCCGACCGGCTAAAAGAGAAATTATAAATGCCACTTTATCATGTTCAGTCAAGAACTTTGAGGGTTGCTGTTCAAAAATCAATCCTACCTGTAGTAGGAACTCGGGACAGTGATCGGGCTCACTATGAAAGCTCTCTGGGGGTGGGAGTGATGCCTCGGCAGCAGCCGGTGCTGGCGATACTCTGAGATCAGATACTCGGTGAGCCAGCTCTGTCAGAATTGACTTGTGATGACTCAAGACCTCCCCCTGCAGGCGCAAGGCCTCATGAAGCACGAAATTATCTGCTGGGTCCATCTCAATGGCAGCAGCATTCTGTTACATCTATGAACACAACTTAAAGAAAACAAAAAACAACAAAGTTCGGACCCAAAAGCAGATTTAGCCAATCTTTATTCTTTAAAAAAATAATATTTAAGAGCCCGAGGCTCTGTCCATAGGGATGAACTGCTATACGCAGATAAGCACGTGTACCTTCGCGTGCACCAAGTTCTAAGGCTAGTTCAGCCCGGCGAGTGACAGACGGCAGACTCAACCACACCTTGCACGTGCGTGCGTGCGCCACTCCACCGGCTGAACTGTATAATTAAAAACAATAATTATAAAGGCATATCCATACAAAAAAAATCATCTAAATCATAAACAGAGCTCAAGGTGAGGCAGCCTTCACTACCAGCTGCCTCCTTTCGATAAGCTTGGGCGGGATTTGAATCACGGTCTATAGCGCGAGTCACAAGCTCGCGTTCCAGACTGGAACCTACAACAAAAAGCAGAAAGAAAAGAATGAGAGGAAGCACTGCAACGAGGTTAACCACAACGAGGTGTGGCTTTTGCTCCATCGCGACCAGGTCCTGTGTACAGAGGCAGCGGCAACAACCACATTATGCTGAGTTATTCCGCCAACCAGCTGATGAAACTCAATAACTACACTATTCCACCGTGTATATCACTAATAAAACAAGCCGCGTTACATTAAAAGAAGCTCCCGGAAAAAGTTTGTTTACTCTCAGTCTGCTAATCCATCCATGTGGACAGCTGATCGCTCACTCGCAGTACAAACACCTCATCAGAACAAAGTCGGTCAACAAATTAGTAGCGCTGTGGTTCTACGGCGACACTGTATAGTAAACGAAATGGAAAGCGCGGAGTGGTTTTCAACATGACAACGCTGCATAGTGAACAGAATGGAAAACGCGGAGTGGATTTCAGCGTACTCCGGTAAATTCAGTAGAAAATGGCTCCATCTGCTCTCAAGATTGAACTGTTTAATGCACTTAACAAACAAATCCTGCCTTATACATGAACACATACTGGACATGTGCTTAGATCTCATGTGCATTACAGAAACATGGCAACATGGCGTGTCCTTCTGGGTACTCCTATCTTCAGAAACCCTGTAGTACTGGTCGTGTTGGTGGACTGTGTGTCATCTATCACAGTGATCTGGAATTGTCTTTTCTGCCCTTGCCAGAGCTATCATCCGTGGAATGCTTGGCTTTTAAATGTAAAACCCACTTTCCTGTGACTGTACTACTTATGTATACGCCCCCCAAACCCAACTCATCTTTTATCTCTGAGATAAATAATTTTCTCTCAACCTTCTGTACAACATCTTCTAATATTGTGGTACTTGGGGACTTGAACATCCATGAAGACACTCCATCCTGCCATTTTGCAGCTGAATTTATTCAGTTGCTGGATTGTTTGAATCTTAAACAACTTGTGGATGTTCCGATGCACACTAATGGGCATTCTCTCGATCTGGTCTTTACTGATTCTACACCCATTAGATTTCTGTCTGTTTATGAGATGGGTGTTTCCAACCACAAGGCAATCCTAATAGAGTTGCCTTTTCCATTCAATTGCGTCAAGTCCGAACGTCAAATCCATTTTAGAACAATGAAAAATATTGACTAAGAATCATTGACAGCAAATCTGCAGGAATCTCTTTCTATCATCTGAGAAAATTTGCCAAACTTCGTCCCTCGCTTACCTTATTAGACGCTGAAATCCTTGCTTTCGTCTCTACCAGACTGGATTACTGTAATGCTCTTCTCATCGGGATCTCTAGCAATAATCTGCAGAGACTGCAGTCCATACAAAACAGCGCCGCTAGGATCCTGATGCAAGTGCGAAAATATGAACATGTACATTCTCTCCACTGGCTTCCTGTCTCAGCCAGTGTATTTATGGACATGCTTCCGAATATCTAAAAAAACTGATCACCATACAGACTTCATCCCGATCCATCCGTTCTACAAACTCTAATTAGCTCATCCTCCCGAGAACCAAGCTCAAAACCAGGGGTGATCGGGCCTTTTGTTCTGCTGCCCCTCGCCTTTGGAATTCACTCCCGGATCATCTGAGGGTGCCAGAGACTGTTGTGAATTTTAAAATGGGACTTATTTTTAGTAAAACATGAAGTGATTTATATATATTTATATAATATATAGCTCATTTACACTTTATGTAAAAGACAGAAACAGAGATTAGTGAGTGTTTAACTCGTCCTGTCTAATTCTATCATCTGCATTTTTGCATGAAGCATGGGACTTTACGATTACATTTACAGATTAGGGACAGTGTGATGAAAGTATTAAAGGTCTTCATGGAAATAACAGACAGACAGACGAGAAGAGTGTATAAATGGATCTTATACCATCCATGCACTGCACAGTTAAAATCCTCACAAGCTCGCCCTAGAAGCTACTAATAAATAAAAACAAGCAGGTTTCCGGTAACATGTTAGGATTAAATAATTACCTGGCTGCTAATAATTTTTGATAAACAGTTAATTTCAACAAGATTATATGGATCATTCTAAAGTAATTGATGTTTGTGTTGTTTTGTAGTCAAATTCAGGAGGAAAGATCAGACTCACTAGTACCAAGCTGTGTCTCCATGAATAGTGATAATTATATGATTTATCAAATTAATTTCCTAGATGAAGCTCCATCAGGTGAACCTGGCTACAGGTAACAATTGGTGACTTTGAAATTTAAAAGAGAACAAATCCGTCACTGCAGTTTAAAATATTAATAATATTAAAACAACTTGGAGCTTTGGTTCAGAATTCTGGTCATATATGTGCTGCATCCAGCCTAGTGCTCTGGGGTCGAGCTATTAAGGGTCTTTGTGGATAGAACAGACAGACAGATAAAAAGAGTGTATAAAAGGATCTTAAACCATCCATGCGCTGCACAAGAAACAACCTCACAGGCTCGTCCAAGTTAATAATGAATTAATCAAGTATGTTTCAGATAGTAAGTTAGGACCAAATAATCTTCAGGCTGCTAATAATTTTTACAAAATAATTACTTTTAACACAAATAATTAAATAGTTTCAAAGTAATTGTTGTTTGTGTTGTTTTGTAGTCAAACCCAGGAAAAAAGATCAAACTCACCAACACCAAGCTGTCTCTCCATGAAGAGTGATCGTTCTTTGATTCTTTCAATAACTTTCCAAGATAAAGCTCTTTCACTTAAACATGGCAACAGGTAACAAGTGGTGTCTTTAAAATTGAATTACTTCTTATTCCATTGCATGAGCAATACATATTAGCATGCATTTGTAATACTGACGGTTTTACTGTTTGCAATTTTGGGCAGCGTGATGGAGTATGCAGCACTGTGGCCTCAATACTAGAAGGTCCTGAGTTTGATCGCCTAGTGGGGAGATTCTGGTGTTTTCTGTTTTGAGTTGACATGTTTATTTGTGTCTGTGTGGGTTTACTGCAGGTAAACCTATAGCAGGTAACTATAGGTACTTCATGGCCCTCACCGACAAGCTGCTAATCAGCGATAGGACTTTAGCGCCTCACAAAGAGGTGGAACCCGCCAGAGAATTGTGTTGCTACGCTTGAGCGTCGCACACATCTATCCGCTCTATCTTTTACACTGGCCTGTCCGATGTCCTGAAGGACGAATTGGTCACCCGTGAGATACCCACGACCCTCCAAGGGCTCATCGACGCCACCGTCCGTCTTGACTACCGGATGAGAGAACTACGACAATCCACACTTACTCGAGTTCAGGCGGAGCCTTCCCGGACCGTGCCCCGCTTCTCTCCCCGGCCACTTCTCCTGCTGGCCCCGCCCCCTACGCCGCCCGAAGAAGCTAAGCAGATCGATCGCACACATCAACCCCTGAGAAGCACGCCCATCGCTATCGCAATCAGGTTTGTCTCTACTGCGGCAAACCTGGGCAATTTTTGTGGGACTGCCGCAGACGGCTAAATGAGAAGCCTCACTGAGAATAGTAGAGGCCTTGTCAAACCGATCAGAAAACTATCCCCTTACTCGTCTACTATTATCCGTCGACTTGCGTCTATCAGAAACTGTCTGTCATGACTCTTGCCCTCATTGACTCCGACTCCGAGGACAAACTGATAGATGAGGGTCTTGCTAAACAGCTGGACGTTACTTTCGACCCCCTTACAAACCCCCAGAGAGCGGTGGATCTTGTGGGCCAGTCGACAGCCCTAATCACCCATCGTACCCGGCCTTTCCCACCCGTCTTCTCGTGGAAATAACCGCGAGGAAATCTCCTGTGCACTAATCTATTCTTCTCATGCCCCAATCGTGCTGGGGTATCCCTGGCTGATAATGCACAACCCGGTCGTCGACTGGCCAGCTGGTCTAGTGCGCTCCTGGAGTGTTGAGTGCCACACCCACTGTCTTTGCGCTGCCATTACCAAGCCCTTACCTGATCAATCCTCCAGCACTAGCCCTCGGTCTTCGGGCATCACCGGAGTTCCGTCCGACTATCACGACCTACGCAGAGAAAATCTGTCACCGCATTTAAAATGCCAATACTTGCTGATGTGGTTAATTTTTTTCAGAAAATCAAATTATTTTTGAAAGAATTTATTTGCAAATATTGGTGAAAAGTTATAAGTATTTGGTCATTAACAAAAGTTCATCGCAATACTTTGTAATATATCCTATGTTGGCAGTAACAGAGGTCAAATGCTTTCTGTAAGTCTTCAAAAGGTTGGCACGCACTGCTGGTATGTTGGCCCCTTCTTTCATGCAGATCTCCTCTAGAGCAGTGATGTTTAGGGGCTGTCGGCGGCCTAAACATACTTTCAACTCCCCCCAAAGGTTTTCTATGGGGTTGAGATCTGGAGACTGGCTAGACCACTCCAGGACCTTGAAATGCTTCTTATGAAGCAACTTCTATGTTGCCCTGGCATTGTGCTTGGGATCATTGTCATGCTGAAAGACCTAGTCACGTTTTTTTTCATTGCCCTTGTTGATGGAAGGAAGTTTGCACTCAATCTCACAATACATGGCCCCATTAATTCTTTCATGTACATGGACCAGTCGTCCTAGTCCCTTTGAAAATAAATTCCTTAAAAGTTAGACAATTTTTTTTTCACATTTTGTCTTTCATAATTAAGGTCCAACTATGATGTTAACTATAGACCTTTCTCATCTTGGTGGGAAGTGGGGGAACTTGCACAATTGGTGACTGACTAAATATTTTTTTCCCACTGTATATCTTATTTGTTCAACATGAACAGCTCTGCCTCCGTGACGCTCTTATTCAGCTTCATTACGGATTTTCTGACATGCATACGCAAGTTTAAAAGCAAGTAAGCAAGTAAATATGAAGTAAGATCTTCATAATTATCTTATACACAGTGTGTTTTCACAAGTAACAGTGCAGTAGAACAATTAATTAACAAGTCTAATCTAATAGAACTTTATTTTAGTTATTTGTCATGTGAGGCTTTTTGTCTGGACACTAAATATAAAAAAAATAATTAAAGTGTAACATATAAAGTTAAAGTCTTCTTGGTCATCCAGATCCTAGATTTACAGCAACTGTTGTTCTTTGAAGAAATCAATCAACTTTATGTTTGAATTGACTTTTTTGAAAAGTCTGTTGTAAAAGATATTTAATGTAATATTTTTACACTGTACAACAGGTCTAACTCTTCATCTGTTGGAACTGAACTCCACAGAAACTTCAAGCTACATTTGTTAGAGAAGTTTCAGTGTTTAAATGAAACAATATCAGACCAGAAAAAACCCCAAAAAAACATTATTGAATGAGATCTTCACAGAACTCTACATCACAGAGGGAGACACTGGAGACATCAATAATGAACATGAGGTGAGACAGATCGAGGCAGCATCCAGGAGATTTAGAACTGAGGAAACACCAATCAGATGTAACGACATCTTTAAAACTTTATCTGAAGAAGACAAACCCATCAGAACTGTACTGACAAAGGGAGTCGCTGGTATTGGAAAAACTGTCTCTGTACAGAAGTTCATTCTGGACTGGGCTGAAGGAAAATCAAACCAGGATCTTCACTTCAT
>JAOUQU010422015.1:0-10704 GCA_028566735.1 Ammoglanis amapaensis
CACACACACACACACACACACACACACACACACACACACACACACACACACACACACACACACACACGTGCGCACACGAACACACACAGAGACACTAAATAGCCTCTTCTCCCTCAATTCCATTACCTAAAACTGTGGGCTCTTAATGAAAAAAATGAAAGGTTTGCCATGCTCGAAAGAAAACTTTAATGGAGCCTCTAATAAAGGCCCAGGAAGTGGTTCTTAAATGAGCCAATCATACGGAGCACTTTTCTTCTCATCCTAATTATTAGATTCCTAGCCGAACATTATTTTCCACGCACGCTGTGATGCGTAGATGGTCACCAGGCCAACTGAGTTGACCTTCTCTCGGCACTCTGTGGCTCACAACGATAAAGCACATCGTCTGGGCGTGAAGCGCCATCCTTCCGTTTCATTTCCACCAATCAATTTCCAGGGGTCAGCAGTCGAGGCTGCACTTGTGAATCTCTCCGTGTCAGCTCGGCGTTCTGAAGGGACGATGACCTTCGTGCCGGCGAGACAGAAATACGAGGAGATTCTGCCCGTGTGATACCAAGTTCCTGCCCTTTTATCGTCTTCTGAGCTAGTGCAGCCCCAGTCTGGAGATCGGCAATTGTCGTGCTGATAGTGTCTTTCTTTTAAAGTGATCTTAATTGCAGTCTGGCTGACAAATGCACAATCTGGCGGTGGATGCTGAATGTGAGATTAGCAACAAGAGGACACGCCAGGCATAGAGGAGTCAGTGTCTAAAAATTATCTCTCAATCTGGTAGTTAAAAACATGTAGACAAAGACAATTAATATTCAGCCTTTTCATTAGCTGGTATACATGCTAACTGCCTTCCAATGGGATCGTCTAGCTTGATGATGCAACACATAACAAGTTCCATACTGGATGGAAGAACGCGACTAATTCGGATTTAAACTTCTATATATCTTATAGAGCAAATGCATCACAAAGTAATTGACCACCACAACACTAGAGGGCGTTAAGTGTTTGGGAGTTTTAAGTTGTCGATTGTAGCTGATCAATATTGAACAATGAATGATTTAACATGTTAGATCTTAAACAAAACATTTACGGATCGTGGATTCAACACCAACCATAAAAAAGTGACTTTAGGACTTGACTCAATATCTTGATTGCATCCAGAATTGCACATTTATACCGAACACTACGTGGAAACTGCGTGTGTGAATAGAAGTTCGAATTGTATATGTAACTACGCTGATCCCTAAACGTAAATCTGACACTGGCACCAGATTCTGATTCTGAAAACTGATTCAGAACGGAAATGCCTCTCCTGCCAGCTCTCACCTCTTGTGGAATGTTCCAGGCCATGTAGACGTGGCTCTTGAACTCGTCCATCCACACCTCGGCCACCCTGAGGGCGTTCCGGCGCATGAGTGCGGTCAGGTCCTCGGTGTAGGGTTTGTGAGCGCGCTCGATGTGGGCCACTCGGGAGCAGGGCAGGACCTCCACGCTACCTCCACACTGCCACACCTACACAGACAGAAGCGTACATTTTACATGAAAATGACATTTTAAAAAAAACGTTTCTTGATAAGTTAGGTGACATTTTGAAGGTCGAGTCGAGGTTGAGAAATGATATTCATTATTCCTTATTCCTATCGATGCAAAGTTCAAATTTTATTTGTTATTACACATATACAGATGTACAGTACAACGAAATGTTTCTCTTCGCATATCCCAACTTTGTCTGGAAGTTTGGGGTCAGAGCGCTAATACAGGGTCAGCCAATGTACAGCGCCCCTGGAGCAGACATGGTTAAGGGTCTTGCTCAAGGAGCCAGCAGTGGCCGTGTAGCAGGGCCTGGACTTGAACCCCCAACCTCTGGGTTCACAGCCCAACGCTCTACCCACTAGGCTACACTGTCTTAGCAGTAGTCTTAAAGCAATAATAATACTATTACTATTCATTTTATTATAGTTATTGTTATTCTTACATATATTATTCGAACTTTATTTTCTACACACATGCAGCTCCCACGTAGTGTTCAGTATGAACGTGCAAATCCGGATGCAGTCAAGATATGATAAAGTGGACTGCAAAATAAAAAAATAAAAGAAAATAGTGAGGAAGGAACAAGAGACGATAAAAGTTCGAGATTATTTAAAACTGGAGAAAAGCAAAAACTCATTGGGTTTTGTTGAAAGAAACATTTTTTCTTTATTGCAACCAGTAAATGCTTTTCAGAAGAAACATACACACACACACAAACATTTCAATGGTATGAAGCCTCACAAACAATACATTACATTTCTATAAAAAAGCCAAAGTTTATCTACCATTTTTATGTTTTTAGGCACACATTTTAAGCTCTTTCACCAAAACTGTGGTGATTTGGCAGTGGTGGGGCTTGAATTAGCAACATAATGATCATATCAGTCATGAAATTAACCTAATGACCAGTACCTTAATGAATCTAATCAGCGAGCTTGTTACACACTTTTTTCTAATTACACTAAAGTTCCAAAATGAACATTACGGGATTTGTTTGTGTGAGGTTTGTTCATGCCATGCTCGGGTGTGTTTCTTCACTAATTCCTCTGGTTACAATAGTATGGAAGTAAAATTTCCCAGCTGATTAGAGCACAGGGCCAGTGTGTAAGGTTAAGGGGCCAATAGTGGCTGCATCAAGAGTAGCTGCATAGCAAAGCTTGGATTTAAAGCAAATCTATAACAAAGCAATCCCTGTCATCCATCCATGCATCCATCTATCTATCTATCTATCTACCAATCTATCCATCCATCCATCCATCCATCCATCCATCCATCCATCCATCCATCCATCCATCCATCGAGACAGACAGACAGATGTAGGTAGGTGAGTGGGTGGGTGCAGTTCACATCTACCACGAGTGCAATAGCAGCATTGTACAAAACTACTAAGAACAAGATTTAAAATATATATTCATTTTATTGCGTATGCCTTATTTATAGACTAATATTTGTTACATAACACATCTTGCACTGCATTTTGTAGAACACGTCAGAGGCGCCTACGTGTCGACTATAGTTGCTATCCAAATATAGTGTTGTCGGGTCACTTCCTGACTCCTCACTGCAGTTCTTTTCTTTTATACACTCAGTATATAAGTATGTACAGTGAATTGCGTCCAGTTCGTTTTCATTATCATCGAATTCACTGGTGGCTGCTGGTCTTTCACAAGGAAAAAGATCAATGTAAGCTTCCATTATAAATCATCCCAGTCTTGATTAAGTAATGGTGTAGATCTCATAATAGCTGTCAATCAAAACGGGATGGAGCCTTTCGACTGACCCTCCAATCATCTTGCAGAAGCTCGGCATACAAGGGTGGGACAAAAAGGGTGGCGTTTATCTGATGAACGTTGAGTTTCAAAGCTTTAATAAATGATCTATTCCATGCAGTCCCGTTGAAGTGAATAGACGCCCAGCTTCTACAAGCAAATGCATTTAAGCAGGATACGGGAAAGTATGAAGTGAACAATCTCGAATCCGTTTATGGTAAGTAGCCGATTCTGAATGATCTCCTCTTCTAACACATGAGTAGCCGATTGATTCGACTATGCATATATATATTTTTTCCCGGGACACAATTAAGAAAATCTGTGCGGCAGGACAAAAACAAATCTTAAGTCCAAGAAAACAACAGAGGTTTAGTGTTCGGAATCTGGTGAGGCAGAGATCACGAGAAGAAAACACCACCATGTCTAAACCGTCTCAGAACACTGGTGATGAGCTTCGTACAAAAACAACGTGTTCGTGTGAACATGAGTGTTATAAAACTGTCTAACTCTCACCCCACTTACACCGCCGCAGTGTTCGACCGCTCCGAGCCTGAGACACACACTGACGTACTCGCCGCTCCACTGCACCCATACCAAGTCCTCGCCAAGCGGAGAGCAATCATGAAATAAGCACGGCTATCAAACCAGGCAGGTCTAAAGTAAGCAGTAAGTGCAATTTTATCCATTAAAGTGTGGCATTTCTTAGAAGAAAGAAAAAAGAGCCTAATGGCTTCAAGTGAGCAGCTATGAAGTGCAAAATTGATTTGTAGAGCTTTGCACTGCCTGCAGAGATTAAAACTTTACAATGGAATATTGAAAGTCTCACAGAAAGGAAGTCATGTCGTAAAGATTGAAACCATTTAAAAAGAGGAATCAAGACTAATGTATTATTTGCCAGAGTTCATTGTACCTCGTTTAAATGTTAGTACAGAATTACCAGTTCTAGTTATTAAAATGGATGAATTTTCCACTCACTCCATACTAACATTACAGGCAACAGAAGGGGAAATGTCAGGTTGGGCCCTTGAATAAGGCTCCTAGCCAATTGCATAAATTGTATACTTTCACAATACTTTACTTTAAACCCTTGTTCGTATCCATGACAGGAAACACACAAATATTAAACGATACCCAAGTCACATCAAACACGATCATGGGCAATTTAGTCTCTTCAATTTGCCTTACCGGCATGTTTTTGGACTGTGGCAAGAAACCGAAGTCCCAGCAGTAAACCCATGTGCACATAAAGCACCCGGGAATCAAACCCGGGACTTCTTACTGTGAGATCCCGAAATGTCAAATATTTGCAAAGAAAACATTGTAACATTGTGACACCAAAACAGCATTTAGAGCAAGTTAGAGATAAGAGCCTTGCTCAAGGGCCCAACAGTGGCAACTTGGTGGTAGTGGGGTTTGATCTCTAGCCCACTAGCTTAACCACTAAGTCATCACTGTCCATATCGACTCACCTGCCTAAAGTGACTGAAGCTTAAAATGACTTGCATATGTACGTCTCAAGCCAAGTCACATCTCCAGTACCGTAGTTTTCAACAGGCATCGTGTGTGTGTGTGTGTGTGGGGGGGGGGGGGGGGGGGGGGGGGGGGGAGAGGTTACTCGGCAGACTGCCAGGACTAAAGAGATCTGCCCTTTCGTTCTCCTGGATGTACAGACTTCTGTCACTCAGCATTTACTCCGCCCAAAAAGAGTTCAATTCAATTATGCCAATACCAATTGCACACCGCATCAGTTTAAATAAAGCAAACTCTCATTCATTCATTCTGGAACATACACGATGTTTGTACAGAAACGAGGAGACACTATGATCCTGATTCATTAATGGTGTGTGTGTGTGTTAACACTCATTTGAATGGGGGTAAGAACCAGCTAACACATGCCGGTTGATTTAAACAGACAGGAGTCACTACTGCAGCAGACGTTTTGCAGCAGGGAAGGTGATCTGTTGCATTCGACTGAGAAAACGAATCACACTGATGGGACATAAAAATCAAAGGGGAAAGAATCCATTGTTACCTGCTTTTCTCTTGTAGTGATTCTGAAATAACTTAGAATACTGTTTTCACCACTGCGCTTTCACACATAGGAATTATTCCTCTAATAAACACACACAAGGAGGCAGTAGTGAGCATATGTGGTCGATACGGTCGGCAGCCCGAGCCAAGGTGCCCAGAGAGGGGTCAGGGGTTTGGGTGCCTTACTTAGGGCACTATAGTCATGACCTGTCGACTCTCTGAATCAAATAAGCAACCTTCTGATCACAAGCTCAAGATGTAAAAAGAGAAATGATGGTAGAAAAAGAATCATCGGTCTAAAAGTCTAAGAGAGGAATAAACTTCATATAAACATAATTTGTTTACATTAAGTTTTGTGTCAATTTTTTGTATTTAATTGTAAAGCTTGTTCTTCAATATTTTGTTTGTTTAAAATTTGATTACCTGATATAGTTGATGTGTTAACAGAAAAATCATCAGCTGTTAATGACAGCACAGTCGAGTCTAAGAGTGAAATAAAGGTTAAGAACCATTTAACTAAACATAGTCTAAAAAAGAAAGTTGGGAACCACTGAACTAAAAGGAGTCTAAGGTTGAGAACCATTGGACTAAAAGGAGTCTAAGTATAAGAAACATTGGACTAAAAGGAGTCTAAGGATAAGAAACATTGGACTAAAAGGAGTCTAAGGATAAGAAACATTGGACTAAAAGGAATCTAAGTATAAGAAACATTGGACTAAAAGGAGTCTAAGGATAAGAAACATTGGACTAAAAGGAATCTAAGGATAAGAAACATTGGACTAAAAGGAGTCTAAGGATAAGAAACATTGGACTAAAAGGAGTCTAAGTTTGAGAACTATTGGTTGAGAACCATTAGACTAAAATGAGTTTAAGGTTAAGAACGATTGGACTAAAATGAGTCTAAGTTTGAGAACTATTGGTTGAGAACCATTATACTAAAATGAGTTTAAGGTTAAGAACGATTGGACTAAAAGGAATCTAAGGTTGAGAACCATTAGACTAAAATGAGTCTAAGGTTAAGAACTATTGGATTAAAATGAGTCTAAGAGAGAAATAAAGGTTGAGATTAGTCTAAAGAACTCCCGTCTTCTGAAAGAATATCTGTGGCATGGAACAACGGAGCATGAGGTCCCAATATTGTACGTGCAGCTGGTCTCTGTTGGGGGTGAAGTGGTCCTGTTGCTCCAGACTGGTAGCCAAGACCTCCTCACACTTATTACAGACACCCTGTTATCTTCTGCTTGTTTCAGGTCCTACAGCTTTCTCTTCAACTTCTGCTCTTACACACTTATCCCAATCAACACCCAAACTCCCCTTTCACCAACCACTGCTACCAACCACTGCCTAAAGCATGCTGGGACTTTATGTGATTGCTGATGCAATCAGAACGCTTCACTTTACTTTTGACACAAAAGACGGCAAAGGAGGTCAGGAAAAGATTACACCTTCTTACAGAAAAGCAATCAACCAGCCATTATAAGGAATAAAACGCATGAAAGAGAAACGTCACACTCCTCAGCCTCCTAATTTTACAGCATTTTGAAGTGATCAATGATTATATCACTACGATAAGGTTTCATCCACACCGAACATATCTAAATAAAATATAATATACAGCACATATGCACACATATTAATAATATTTTTACATAGTTTTATATCATACAAAAATATAGACAATTATAATACCATATTATAATAATAACTCCATTCTCCAGTTTGATAAGTGGTTACCTGAATAAGTGTCAACAATTACGGGCCCCGGTAAAGCCAGGGCAGATCGTTCTAGCTGTTAATCCTTCATCAGAAAGTCCATTATCTTCATTAGCTATGCCAAGTGAACAGCACGCTCATTACTCACCCTGACGCCCAACTCCACGTTTTCTCCACCGTAGATTTCCATGCCTTCATCCAGCAGTCCGATCTCTTCAAAGTACTCTCTGTCCACCACGAAGCAACCAATCAGAGCAGGACTTCTGCAGACAAACAAACATACATGAATACAACACTTACTTTCATTCAGAGAATTTGAATCTCAGCTATGTTACACACGATCGGCAGTGACAACAGAAAACAAAATTAACCGTTAGTCTGCTGGTTGGGGGGAAATGGCGTGGTGGAAGGACCATGATTTTAACTCAATAAGGAATGTAGAGATCAGTCCATGATTCTAGAGGAACGAGCCTCACACATCCAATAGAGATATGAGATAATAAAAAGGCATGGGTCAGGTCACAGGTACAGTCGCAATAACTTTCATAATGGCTGCTTAAAGAGTGAAAGTTAAAGTATTAGGTCAGTTTTGATTTTAAATATTATAAAGAATACACATTGTAGATGTTTAAATAATAACGCTGCACATCTGGACAATATAAAAATAGACAAAATAAAAATACAAGTTAAATGCGAAAAACAAACATGGTAAAAAGTCAGTTACCTGATCGGAGCAGTGGTGTTGTTTCGATTCCACCAGGATTTGGGTGGGTTTAAGTAGCGGCACCAGAGCTGCCAGTCGAATCCTTGAGCAGAGAGCGGGTACTCCTCTACCTCGAAGGTGTCGTATTTAATGTTGTCAAACGACGGCGAGATTATCCGAGTCCTGTCCTCCTTGATCCTCAAGAGAATTGGCTCGGCCCTGAAGGGAGAAAAAACACATTTCATCATCTAGCATGAAAATTACTGGGCTACATAAAACTGAACGGAAGAAAATAGAATAAAAGATTATATTAAAATAGAGTACAATAGAGCAGAAGTAAAGAATATGACAAAATAGAGTACAGTAGAAAAGAACACAATGGAACAGAGAATGATAGAATAGAATAAATATAATAAACTAGACTATAGTATAATAGAATAGAGCAGAGCACAGAGAATAATAGAAAAGGGAGTGATGGACGCTCACGCTACAGCCGAGTAATATAGTGTCTCATGTAGTGATGGAGGCTCACGCTACAGCCGAGTAATATAGTGTCTCATGTAGTAATGGAGGCTCACGCTACAGCCGAGTAATATAGTGTCTCATGTAGTAATGGAGGCTCACGCTACAGTCGAGTAATATAGTGTCTCATGTAGTGTCTCATGACATGAATTCAGATATATTTACTGATAGAATGGGATTAACAGGTTAAAGGTCTTGCTCAGGGGTCAAAAGTGGCTTCATTCAGTAGCTGGGATTCAAACCGTCAACCTTTCAAAAGACTCCACCCACCAACCCTAACCCTAACCCCCCCCCGTATTCTTTTCCTCATCACAGAGATCATGTAAATCCAGTTTTGGGATGTTTTCCAGCTGTGCTGACATATCTGGGTAAGAATGTCAACACGAGGGCTGGTACGTGGGAGGTGCTGCAGATCGTCTGTAATTATAATCCGATTTGGGTCGGGGTGGAGACCCAAAGAGGAACACCTGCACCCATTCCCCGGATCAAAGTGACGGTGCTAATCCTGTGTCACAGTGCAGATGTTTCATCCCACCTGCCTCTGCTAACTAAACGTCTCCTGTAAACAAGCACGTTAACTGCATTCATCAAAACAAAAGCTAAATAAAAGTAAAAGAGTTACCCACATTGGCTAAAGAAACTGTCCACTGGGGCGTCAGTAAACAATTATAATTCATTATTGTTTTATTAGAATAACAATTTAATATTTAAAAAAAAATACACAAGCCACAACGAACACACTCATGGACAATTTGGTCTTTTCAAATTGCCTTAAATGCATGATTTTGGACTGTTGGAAGAAAGCGGAGGAAACCCACGTGCTGAACCACTAAACCACCAGGCCAGCCAACAATATATTAATAATATTTATAATAATATAATTATAATAAGGATTCAATATGCAAGGTCATATCAGGAAAAAATGCAGTGCTTCTTATATTTCAGCAATTTCATTTATTCATTTTATTTATTTACTTTGACTGTTTTTTATAATGAAAATGATTTTATATTTTTATATTTCATTTTATTAACATAATGTGTTTGGAAACAGATACTAATCATTCATAATTTCATTGACAAACTTAATGTCAAATGTCAATTTAATATTTTCAGTTAACCTCAATTGCATGTTATGGGACTGTGGGTGGAAACCAGAGCACCTGGAGTAAACCCACACAGATACAGGGGGGTGGGGGGAAGAGTTTTTTGGTTCTTCCCGGCCTGAGGATTGTAACCATGACCTTCTTGCTGTGAGGTGAAGTGCCACCCACTCGTAAAAGAATTTCACACGACCGTTCCATCGCTTACCAGCGTGTATTGAACTCGATGTGGGAATCAAACAGGGCCACAACAGGCGCGGTCGCCACCCTCCAGCCACTCACACGGGACCGGATCAGACCCTCCTGCTTTTGGTGCCGCACAATCTTGATGAAACCTGGACGCTGAGAGTTCGTCTCGTCCACAAAGTCCTGCAGCTTCTCCTTCAACTCCTCTAGACGAAGACAGTAAATAGACAAACGTTCTTTAAGTATCATGTAGAATGTAAGCAACATGAGTCTGACATTTTAATGCTGCTGTAGACGTATCTGGGTGTCATCGTTTCATATCATATTCATTCACTTTTAATGCGCTTATGATATAAAGTCCACCCTCTGCATGTTTTCAAGTATAAGGGAACAGAAGTACCAAGGAAATACACCATATTCCTATCAGCGGATATTAAGATACAAATTTATAACACTGTAAATAGCATCCGTTCCTGCGTTTAAAAAAATGCTACATTACCGACAGCAGTGATTTTTATTTTTAAATCATCTTTAAAATATAGACATCGCAATCTGGCAACACAATGGAGGTTCGATTAGATGGGGCAGATTAATTCCTACTTTATTAATCCCTTTGGGAAATTTCCAGCTGCACCAAGGAACAAGAACACACAATTTAATAGGATAGAATAGAATATACATTATAATGAACAGCCAATCAGCAGCAGAGACAAATTAATAACGCTCTCAGATGGGCTACTTTCAAACCTCTGCTTTAGAGTATAAGAGTACTTTATATTTACAGTTTATAAACTTTATATGTACAGTTTTCCTTAACAACCGCTTTTCTACAGAAATAAAGCTAAAATTGATGGTAATTCTTAATAATTTAGCATTAAAACACATGAAAACAAATATATTGTATAAACTAGGTTTTAAGTAAGAATCAGCAGACGACTGAGGACAAACCTGAAACTGTTATGTACTGTTGACTAAACTACACAGAGCTTTAGGTGTAGAACTTAAGATGTAGATTGTGGATGGGTGAGATATAACTACATTTTCTTGTCCTCGTATGGAGACAGTAGGTCTAAAATTAGGAAACAATTGGCTAACAAAGAACAAAACTGTTTGAAACTGTAAACATTAGAATACATAAACAAAAGTGATCATGTTA
>JAOUQU010422025.1:0-10704 GCA_028566735.1 Ammoglanis amapaensis
ATAAGGTTTACTGTTCGAAAAGTATTTAAAAAGTTGTTTCGTGTTATGTCTGTCCCTTTGGTAACATAACAAATGATTAATGTCATTAGAGCACATGTGTTGCACACCAGATGAATCTTTTATGATGGCTAATAAAGCTAATTAGCAAATACCGACTTAATTAGCACCCAGTCACTACATGTTCATGCTGACATATATCAAGCGAGTAAGCAATTATAAGCAAGTCTTTCAGAGCTCATTATACTATAAAGAACTGTAAAGTTTAAACTGTTACTTTTAGATGAGAGGAAAATGTCCAAGTTTTGTTTATCAGACAATTATTGTAGCATTTTGCTTTTAATAATTCTGTTAGTAGTTTGTCTCTGTCAATCACCAATTTACAGTGTGACATTAATTCATTTTACATGTGATAGCGCTTAAATTCTTCAGATATGTTTTTAATGTAATAGCAACTGTAATGTCATAGCAAATGTATTTCTGGGATGAAGACTTTGGCTTAGGGTTTTGGCTTAGTGCCTTAGTACTATAAAAGGCTAACGCTGGCATGAGAAATGCCATGTTTAACTTAGCTGCCCACAACAAAGACAGCCAAATGTGGCACTAATGTGCCATAGGAGGCCAAGCTTAGCTATCAGTTCCCAGAAGCAAATGCCACTGAGCCATTTCTCACAGAGACACTTAGAATGTTTCAGCAGTCTAGGAGGAGATGGACAAGGACATAGGAAATTCAGAAAGAGCTGAGAAACTAATTACAATTTGTAAAATGTTGATATGGATATAATTTGCAAAATGTAAATAAATCCAGCTTATGTGAGGGCATTTGATTTATACCAATTTGTGTATTTACACACACACACACACACACACACACACACACACACACACACACACACACAACCTTGTCAGATGCTTTATCACTAATATTATTATATAAAATAGAAAACTATTCCAAAACACAGCTATAAGCTAATGCTGGAGCAGAAGAGCAATATTATAATAGGAATCAAGGGTGAAGGTCAAGACTCATAGAGCTCACAGAAATCTGCGTATGGATTATTGAATAAATAAATAATACCATTTTTATGTACATTGGATTAGCATTTTGTTGTTTTTATATGTGTGATGTATATATTCATTTATACATTGCATTACATTGCAGTCATGTAAATGCATATGATGGGTCACTACGTGTTAGCCATGTAAACATACTGAAGCATTTAAAAGATAACAAGATCAAGAGATTCTGTATCAGTTTAAAATCCATTCAGTGCATCCATTTGTCCAAGTTACCATCTAAGTTAATTTAATTCGATTCACGAATAGTCACTGAATATGAATTTAAACTAACAATAGAAGCCAGAACAATAGTAAATTATAACAATGACTGTGTTCTTGTAAAACACAAATGTCCATGCATACAGAGCAGACAGAATTAGGCATCTCTTCTGTCTGAAAGCAAAAGTACAAGCAATAACAAAGCAGTAACACTCGAGTGGTTTACAATAGAGAAATTGTTGTCCCTGGTGATTGCAGCATTGCAATAGTAGTGAGTCTGGCAACCTAATTAGAATCAATAAAAAAGTTAACAGTTTTAAGCTCTTTTGTTTTAGAGTAACAACTCTGAGAAACCCCTGAGAGGTATTTTTATTTTATTATTTTTATTTCTTTTTAAAGGACTATGGCACGTTGGGTAGCACTCTTACATGACATTATGGCTTTTTGGGTGAATTTAGCTTGTTCTCTATGTTCTCACTTGCTCTCACACTTAAGACATAATGTCAGGCAAATTATAGCCAGTAAAATTACTCTGTAATGTGCCCTGTGATGGACTGGCAACCTGTCCGCGGTCTTGTCTGCCGATGACGTCCAAGGAATCTGACCCACTGAATAAGAATATAAGAATATGTATTGTTAAAACAATTTCAAGTTCTTAATCCTATAACTAAAACTCTATACTAGGATGTACAGAGATCGGCCAATTCAGTAATACCACAAGCTGTGTGTATACAATTTCTCTATAGCAGGAGTTGTGCATGTCACAGTCAGGACTGTATTACATGTATTTATTATACGTGACGAATCAGAATATTTAAAATTGTTTTGTTCAGATTCAGTTTGAGGTATCTCCATAAGTGCTTGGTGCTCACAGTCAGAGAGGAGTTTCCAATGGTCCAAGCAGAGACACGCCATAAACTGCCAATAGATTGTTGAATGGTCCAGAATAATTGATTCCAGACTTGAAGTTGATAGTGTTTGTTATGAACCAACAAAAGTGTTACTGTGGCTGGAATTATAGATGATAATAAAGCTGATGATGACGGGAATATCATACACATTCCATTGAACCCGGACATGCATGAGGCATATCATATCAACATTGTCGTGACACAATGGCCCAGCGTTAATGCGACTTCTCTCCACATAGCTCTTGCGTAGCTCGACGGCACCTCCAAAATTTTCCAACTTCATGTCAGAACGACAAGGAGTACTGACCCAGACCACAAAACAGCCATCAAAACAATAGAGTGTGCTCAGTTGTAAATAATGTATTCACTCTCTGCTCATGTCAGTGCCTCGAAGTTTACAAGGCTTTATTTATGAGTCAACAATTAAAATCATGTTTAAATATCAATCAGCAAAATGACTAAAACGTAGTGTAAACAAAGTGTAAACACAAATGACAGAACCATCAGAAAGTTGATGCCCCCCTAGCGTTGTGGCAGTGAATTACTTTGGGGTGCTTATGATTTCTATGCTAAACTAGAAGGAAATAATACAGGAAAAAGAAAAAAGAAAACAAAGTTGTTGAGGTGATGACATTGTCCTGTGTTGACGTAGAAGTATAAATCAGCCTTAAGTAGTTACATAGCAGTCAAAGTGCCCAAGTTAAATATGTCTACTGTCAAAACGTGTGAAAGACAGACGGTAGGATTTACAAAACATGCAAACTGCTGGTAATATTCTGATATGGGCCTAATGCTTTGGCGTCGGCTCATTATTATGATATCATATTGAAAAATCAAGTCTAACAAGTGCAGCACATTAGGATCCTAAAGCAATCTGCTAGGAGTATGTTCAGTTCAAACAGGGGTTATGAAAGTGTGACAATCCAGCCGACTCCGTAAACTGTTTGGTAAGTGCTTGCTTTGTTGATTCTGAGAGGCATACACGAGCTACTCAGTCCTTGCATTCTGTCCCTAATTGATTTTAGATGGATGTACGATGTACAAAAAGAGAAAGCGACATGAAAAGATGTCTAGGTAACTAAACGGCTCCTCCCAAAAACAAAGAACATACCGCACCCCACTGTGAAAACTGAACGAGAGTGCAAAGAACTGGGATAAGAGAAGTAGAGAGTGGGTAAGGAATAAGAGGAAGGAAAATAAATCAAAAATGAGGACAAGATGAGTAAGCATTTAAATTTTTAGCCTACCTGACGATCTGTTCGTCTCCTTGTTGCTGACATTGTAAATAGAGTCAATCTGCCACCGTTTAGTTTTATATGTGTCTCTACTGTGTGACAGGAATTTGTAGTGAAATAAGTGAGGGTCGCTTTGAGAGGAAAGTTGGCAAGATGTATTTGAATTAATTCAGGGCACAAGCAAAGACATGCAGCTGAAAACAAACGTGCTATTCATTTTTCATCCCGCTCATGAGAACACACAAAGCTCCCTCTCTGTAAATACTAAACCTTCTTAGAAACTCACTGTTGTCTTTTGACTGAACTTTCAAAGAATAATACAGTCCGTTGTCTGCAGAATTCAAAATTCAGAATACTTTTCACCATTGTGCTTTAACACACTTAGAAATGATTCCTCATCATTGAACCCAGTCAGTGAAGTGAAACACATATTTACACACACTAGTGAACACACACTAGGGGGCAGCAGTGGGCACACGTGCCAGGCATGATGTGCAGTCCAAGCTACAGTGCCCAGGGAGCAGTTAAAAGTTCGTTGCCTTGCTCTTATGACCTGTCTAGGAATTGAACCTACACCTACTGATCACAACCCCAGTTCTCCACTGCCTGCTTCCAGGCTGCTCCATGGCTGAATAAATAAGTTGTTGTCATCCATTATAGTAAATTGATGTAAGTGTGACTCAAGTTGGGTAAATAACAAAAATGGCATTATGTAAAGTTAGTACAAGTTACCAAATATAAAGTAATAACAAAACAATATGACTCACTAGAACGGCCAATTTATTAATGTATTAGGAGCGTAACATATTTAACACACCTCGGACTATCATGGACAATTCTGTATATCCAATCTCATAGGAACCCTCATAAGAGAACATGCAAACAATCTCATAAGAACCCTCATAAGAGAACATGCAAACAACACAACACCAAAAAATGGTGGACCGCAAAAAGGTGGTATTACCATTTAGTTAAACAAAGAATTTGGTAACTATTAAACTATCTACAACAAAAGTTAATAGCTTAGCTGCTTAGGTTATTAAAAAGCACTTTCTTACTTTATATTGGAATTATAAGATTCTATCTGCATTTTGAGCAGTTTTGAGATATTGAGTTTTTAAGATTTTGTTTCCATATAGCACAACTTAGCGTTGAATCATTTGCCTTCAGCAAAAAATAATAATCACATGAATAATAAGTGTTAAGATTCCTCATATCAAGAATGGAAAGGATTGTAACAGAATGAAATATATTTTTGTTGCAAGTGTTCTTTACCCAAGTAACATGAGTGCCAGCAGTAGAAGTTAAGAGCTTTGGAGTCTGTGAGTCACTAGGGGTGTAGGAGTGTTGACTGAAAATGACCTCAGATTCTGGCTTTTCATTACTTAAGAAACTGCTTAACCATGGTTGCATATCACAGACATGAGATGGTGTCTATATCAGGGGTCACCAACCATTTTGAAACTGAGAGCTACTTTTGGGGTACTAACTAATGCGAAGTGCTACCAGTTTAATACACACTTGTGAAAACACATTTAGAACTTTTAATTACATTTAATTACATGTTACTATTAATAATTATATATTGTAACGTCCGTGGGTTGCGCAGAAAGGATGAGACGGATGTAAACAAAAGTCCAGTTTTATTAACACCTTCGGATAACTCGCGGTTACATTTTCACCATCATTTTCCTCGTAGCATCGCCCTGAACATCGGAGCACACACACACACACACACACACACACACACCGGGTCACTCCCAAAAACTCTCTCGCTCCCATACACACCTGCACTAGGCTCCTCCCTCCCCTCTTAGCGCCCACACACACACAAAGCAGAATAACAAGAACATGTGAACAAAGCCCCATAACATTAACAAAAACATAACCCATAACATTAATTATAGATTGTCATTTTCTAATTTACACCTATGCAAATGTGATTTAAAAAAGAATAGCGACAAAAATGGCACCACGTTGGTAACCTCTGGTCTATATATTCTTAACATTTGGCTTATGTTGGTTAAATCTTCAGAGGTCATGTGTCAGAATTTCCTGGAGCAGATAGTTCCATTTTTTTCTGATGATCTAATATTTAGGAAAGCTAATACCCTATACTGCTAATTGGGGGCTCAGAGGGAACACAGTCACCACACAGAATAGATGGTTCTTGGTTTGATTTCCAGGTAGAGTAGTCTGAGTATCATTTCAGTGTACAGATTGCATGGTCTCCTGTGTCTGTGCCAGTTTCCTCTACGGTAGAAAGCTATGCAAGGTGAATTGGAGATACAGTAAAACCTTGTGAAACGATTTTTCTTAAATGACAAGCAGGAGCTTCTATAATGAATATAAATCATAAATTTGCTAGAAAATAAATAGTGACCAAATAAAGCAATGATTAACCTTAAGAAAAAAGGTTTAATGATTCCTTTGCATGACCAAAAGGAAGTAGAAGATTTTCTTCATGAAAAATGATTTCACAACCTATTCACTGTGTTTGACAATATTCTGGATCTATTTGAATAAGATAATACATATCAATGTGTTTTTATTAGGATGGCAGTGTACATTCTAATTCTGTGCTAATGCTTTTGGAATGTTAGCTTTTTTGGCCGTTACTGCATAGTTGTCACCAAAACAAAATCCAGAACAGGTCTAAAATGTTAAGATTAAATTCTTTTCAAATGAGTAACCTGCATGAAGTCATGGTCTGAAATAGATAGACTTATGTGTAAAATGTCTGTGATAGTAATTTATAAAAGGAAGCGGAGTAATTAGACCTCTCTGATGTCTTATATCTGGCAGTGTCTTTTTTTCAAAACTTGTGTGATGTTTTAAACGTTTTAGTTTTCCTGTATTACAGTAGAAAGCAGATACAAACATGGTACAGAATGTCATCAGTTAGATATCAGAATGTGTAGACTGTTATGTTTGTTATTTTCAAAAGCTTCATGGTGGTGGTATTCAGTAACAATAATATTCTAGAACTGCTGTAGTGATGAGTACCTAATGATGCCATAAGCTTTAGATTTAGTAGTAGTAGTAGTAATACGAATCATCAGACTGCAGCGTCACCTGAACTTAAACAGGGCTAACTAGGCTTTTTAGACTCCAGCAGCAAGTATTGGATTACCTCAATACTGGGAAGACTAGAGGACGTATTCTTTCTGTTCGAAAACTGGAGAAAGATAAAGGTGTCCAGACAAGACCGTAAGAAAATTCCTGCACCCCGTCTGCTCCCTGTGGGGCTTACAACTTGAAACTTGTTTCAGCTGATGAGACAGGATTTTCTATAGATGCAATTATTTACTTTGGAGGTGTGCAGAAGCTTTACACCATGTTCTAAGCAGCACCACAGAGATGGATTATTCTAAAGTTTCAATTAAAGAGGACCCTGAAGTCACGGAGAGACCCTGAGCAAACAAGTGGACGAGTAGGCTTAACAGTGTAAAGTAGAAAAATATGTTAAGCACCTATAGAGGATTGGAACAAAAAGCTATCGAGGTCACCATGAATGTTTAGGCCCTGTAATTGGCAGATGAGTCAGAGATAATGTTACAGTGTCAAAATGCAATTGACGGTAGCTGCTGATCCTCTGTCAGGCCAGAAAGTATGGCGGCTTAATAAAGTATGTGGGTAGATCAATGTAAACAGCAGCATCACAGCACATGTGTCTCGCATCACGAGATGTTCCTTTGAAGTTTCTGAAACTTTCAAGACGTCAAAAATCACTTTTTATTGTGGTTGTGAAATGTGTTGTCCGATCTATTAAATATTTACAACACAGGGACCAAAGCAAACCAACAATTCAATATTTTCTAATCTAGTACTTCAACCACTAAGCCACAAATGCCCCATATAGCATTTGTGAACAGCTACACAGTAAGATAGTACTTACATTCAGTCCATCAGTAAACATGTGTTGTCTACAAATGCAAACTTTTGCATTATGCAGCTGGTACATCAGCTACAACCACACATACATCTAAACATAATTCAAACTCTAACAGCATGCTTCATACGTGTACAGAAAACTAAACAAGGCCATTTTTAAGTTGATGGCAGAGGCTGAAGAAGCACTCAGGTTATAGACTAACAGAGAAGCCTTTCAGTCACAGTTGACCAATGCAGGTATGATAAACATGCTTATGTTTGCACAGTTTGGTAGCTTTGCTGGGAAAAACCACAGATTTTGCAGAAAGCCAGAAAATTTCAGGCTGTTTTTAAATGGAAGGTATTTAAAAAGCAACAAACAAATCTGGTTTATTAAGGTTTTCAAACTTCATGAACATAAAAGCTGATGTCACGTCTATGGATAAGATCACTCAACAGCGCCAACTTCAAGCCAAGATGCTTAGAGCTGAACATACTGGACATGCAGGCTTTGTTCACAGCGACAACTTGTGCTGTCACTCATTCAGTTCCTCCCAGCGCCTCACAACAAGCCTTTATCTTCCTCAGCAGTGAGGACAGGCCTAAGGTTTAATGACATAGCAGCTGCTCTGAAAGTATGTACATGGTATGCCACAATCTTTGTGCCCTTGCTGTGTGCAAACACTCGTTCAAGAAAACACAGACAACTGTAGAGCAAGGTTGATGAAAACGAATTCAGAATATAAATCATATCACAGATGGAAATTCTGAAACAGCAATCATCTTGCACAACTGAGTGGTTGATTTTTAATGGAATCTTTACAATGTAAACACAGTACAATCTATACAGCATGGAATTTATGCGTATTTTGTCTGAATTTTTTTTTTTATGTATGTTGGTGGTAAGAACAATGACAAAGATGTCTTGGATAAAGTGCTTTAAAGAGGAACGTCAAGAGTTACTTCAGCTGAAGTGTAATTTGTCTAGTTCCTTAGTGCTGTGTGTCCATGTGCTGGAAAAATTCATACATTCAGTTCACAAAAGCCATTCATTCTATTGTTTCACACGTACAAAAGAAGAAATTACACAAACATGATAAGATTTCAGCAGATTTTTAGTTGGTTGGAAATATGTAAATAATTAAACACGTCACAAAAAATTGCATTTACTATTTCGTAGAAAGAGTTTGTCAATGGTAATGCCTGAAAATGTTGGTATAACCCATTTAAATAATTTATGTTCAATAATACACATGTGGGATTTCACAGTGCATAGAACTGTCTTATATGCCATGTATTGTTTATATTTTTATGTTCTGGGGCGGCTTAGTAGTTAGCACTGTCACCTCACAACATGAAGTCCTGGTACTCTTGCAAGTTAGGTTAATTGTGAGATAACGAAAATGCCCTGTGTGTGTTTGACTCTGTACCATGTAACAGACTGTCAACCTGTTCAGGCGTTTAGAAGTGTATTATTATTAGTGTATTCGCCCAGTGTGTGTCCCACCGTTACCGTGGCTAGGATTAAGCAGTAGTAAAACCACATAATGGATGTATGGATGTTTTTATATTATATTTTAAAGTTCTACGGTCTTTACTTTTCAATATGTCTATTTCAATATGAAAGTACGTATATGTTGTTTCATTTGTTAACTTGTTTCTGGCTGAGCAGTTGTAAAAGCATCTCAATACAACCAGCCACACTAAACTTCTGAGACAAGCCCGGTTGAGTCAATGGACTCATCCAGTTAATACTAATCGATATTAGATTCAACATTATAGGTAGGTTTTTTTACTCAGTAAAATATAGTGCATTGCATTGTGATTGGATTATTTTATGCATAAGCAGGTGCATGTTACCCTGATTTATCTCTGACGACTGTTATCATCATTTTAGAAATGCGAAAGTGTTTTGAATACATCGTTATACACTGTGTTCTGTGATTTGGAACAAAGAATTTTGTTTACCAAAGTATAATCAGGCTGCTAGCAATCGAACTTACATTTGTTATGAGTAAAATCTAAAAAGATTATAGTTTTAAAATATTGTGCTTCATACCAACCATTTATGTTTAGCTAAATACAAAGCTAAAATATCCCACTTATTAAATTATTTGAGCAAGTCTGGAGAAATAAATGTTTGATTTTTTTTACCCAGTTGCCAAACTAGAGGGCGGCATGGTAGCTTAGTAGTTACATTTAATGTCTAAATGTTCATTATTTAACTGACTTTATCCAAAGTGACTTACAAAGACACCACCATTTAGAGCTCTGAGTGTAACATGCCTTGCTTAGGGGCCCAAAGGTGGCAACTTGGTGGTAGTGGGGCTTGAACTGGCAACCTTCTGATCTCTAACCCAGTACTATACTACTAAGCCATCGCTGGATGTTTGTGTTTTTGTCATCGAGCCCTATAGCCGATTGGTGACCTGTTCAAGTGTTCAAGGATGGATGGATAGATGGATGAATACCAAACCAGAATGTAAATTGGGGTAGATTTAACTAGTTACTAGCAAACATGTTTTGTTCTAATAAATATGAATATTTCAGTACATTTCAGGCTACCAGTAAAAACACTGAATAGTTTACAAAAAAAGATGAACAGACACTTTAAATAGTAATGAATCTTAAAGTATTTGAAGTAAGTAAACTGTATTACACTTAGTACATTTTAATGCCATTCAAAAACAATAATTGTGTTATATAATACAGATTGGATTACAATGAGATTTAATGTCACTTAATCTTTTGGGCTGTCCAATCACCAGGAGTCTCATTTTGCTGTCTAGTTATCTTAGTGTAGTTTTGCTAATCAGACATGGTATGAGCATGTTCAAGGTGGGAAGATAATGACTTACAGATAACCATGCTTAGATCGGACTCTCTTTACAGCTCTGTGTTAATGTAAGAGATCACCACTGTCATTTTTAATATGTAGGTCTTTAAACAGTGTGCTATGTATCAAGTAAATAACGTATTAGAAATGAGCTAATACACCTTTAATGCTAAGTGCTTAAAACAAGAGCCTTACAAAGTGTAAAGGACTGGACTACTCTACTCCCCCCAGTGGTTAATCCGAGCTACAGCTTCAGGGCTCTTAGTGTAAGGTAAACACAATAACAATTGTACTTCCACCAACCTTGAAAAAATTGAAACACTTTTCTAGTGCAGAGTGCAATTTTTTTAAGTACCATAAAATTAAATTACACAAAGTTAAAAGACAGTTGTAAAGTTATCGATACATGTTGGTATGGTGTCTTCACATTTCCATATGCATTTGAATTGGGAGATTACCGTGTCAGCTGTTGCAAGATACACATGACTTGATGTGTTTTTCTTTCATTTAAATATTATCTAACAAATGCAGAACCAATATATTTTGTGAATAAGTTACTTTATATATATATATA
>JAOUQU010422036.1:0-10704 GCA_028566735.1 Ammoglanis amapaensis
GTGTGTGTGTGTGTGTGTGTGTGTGTGTGTGTGTGTGTGTGTGTGTGTGTGTGTGTGTGTGTGTGTGTGTGTTGCGGGGGTTGCGGGGGTTGTTGCATGAATTAATCTATTCAACCGGGTTACAGGTAAATGGCCAAACTGACAACACCATATAAACACCCAGGATGTTTTGGAATGTTTTGTTTTATTAATTTTTATATTTATATCATGATTCTTGGCTGTTCTTGAATTTTATTCTGACACTATCTTGTTCCCAAAAAACGCTGTGACTGAGGCATTGAAAATGTTCTATTAAGAAAACTTTAAATATTTTGGGTTCTTTCATTTTTAAAGGTATAACAAAATGTTTTTTGTCCTATTGCTGTTATCTAAATGGGAACCGTGTCGAAAACCACTGCGTTCTTTGCCCTCCCTACAGCCTCCATCCTACATCCATTCCATCGTGGTGCAGGTCCAGTGCACCAACGAGCTGGTAGGTACGGTGATTCTTCACGAGGTTCGGATCGTGGTGAGAGATCGTAACGATAACACCCCTCGCTTCCAACAGCCACGCTACTCTGTCACTGTCAATGAAGTGAGTTCTTAAAATCCCACTCTAAAAATCTGTGACCTCGGCTGTGCTCTCAGTTCGTAGATTATTCTCTGATATTTTTCTAGCTGACCCCTGTGGGTACCACCATCTTCTCTGGCTTTTCGGGGAACAACGGTGCGGTCGACATCGACGATGGGCCGAACGGACAAATCGAGTACACCATCCGCTATAATCCTCACGATCCGGTAGGTCACGATGCACCCAGCAGACTCTAATATTGCATAATTACAGCTGGGGAGTTGGTTGCCTGATGCTTCGATATTCCCTCACAGACGGCGAACAGAACCTTTAACATCCCGCTGACACTGTTGGGCTCCGTGGTACTGAGAGAGAGACTGAACTACGAGGAGATCACGCGCTATCTGGTCATCATCCAGGCGAACGTACGTCCTATGGGAGCAAAAGATTTAATACCGTAGCTTGTTCATATTTAGTGATGAGAATTATGTAAAGGAAAATAAAGATTTTTTTCCCACTCAGGATCGAGCTCCTAATCCTACAGATCGACTGACCGCCACAACCACGCTGACCGTGGATGTCCTGGACGGAGATGATTTGGGCCCAGTGTTCCTCCCCTGCAGCCTGGTGGAGAATACGCGTGACTGCAAACCCCTGATGTACAAGGCCACGGTCCTGGAACTGACCGACCCAGTACGTCCATCCTTTTTCTCATATAAGCATGTTATATAACCATATCATGCTCATGGCAACTACCCGGTAACCACGTGTCCTGTGCTTGTAATGACTTCCAAATTCCCAACATCAATCATTATGTAGGACATTCACATAGATTTAAATTCAGTAGGGTAGTGAATGATTTCGGACACCACCATGTGTACCACCACTTCATTACTGCGCAACAGCAGACTCTGTAGCATGAAAACTATTAATTTTAAATGTAGCATAATTATGTACTATAAAGATTTGGGGGAATTAATAATTCAATAAATCTGCTACTCGAGTCCACAACTGCTTCTACTCTACCAGCCACATAATGCAGGTATGTTGGTATTATGAATGTTAATTAGTTGTACACTATTTTATGGGATTGTCGTGTGTCTTTGTACCCTGAAAAAAATGGCTGCATCCCAAAGTAGGGCGTAGTTTGTGGAGTTTGCTTTGTTTGCGGCAAGTTTCTTTTCTTCTTAATCTTTCTTACTTATTATTACTGTGTAAAAATCCAAGTTCTAGATTCCTGCGTTGGAACGTCGCTCTGCTGCTACCGCCAACCTCTGAGCATTTCAAATGAGTCCAGGTCTTGCTGACTTGCAGAAGCAAGGCAGATTTACCCCTCACCTCGAACCTACACCCTGTCTTCCTAGACGATCTTGTTGTTTACCTCTCCCCTCGCTTCGGACTCATCTCTGTGTTTTAATGTTGTGATTACAGGCCTTCTAAGGGCATGATAAATTATAAATAAGCTCCTTATTTAGTGTCGGGAGGAACAATCCGGTGTTAGAATCCTCGTAATTCTGGGTGTCTCTGCACCACCAGAGTAAGAGGGGAAGATTTAGTCCTCTTTTTGCTTTGGGGGGGGATTAGAGACTCACTTAAATTGATCAGTAAGTGATTCGGGTTGAGCTCTTCTTATTCAAATGTGCTCCGTTTTTAAATCCTGACTGCCATTAGGGGGCACCAGTCAATTCTTTGAATCTTTTAATATTATCCACAGTAAATGCTTTATCTTTTTATTCTCGATCATGATCACAAATTTGGCGCCAGCGTCTTACCTGTTCATTTCCTGACAGAGCAGCGCAAACCCGGTGAACGTAACCCCGCCCATTCAAGCCGTAGATCAGGACCGGAACATCCAGCCACCCTCGGACCGGCCAGGGATCCTGTACTCCATCCTCATCGGTAAGTCCAGGATGCTAAATATACGTCTTTTTGGGGGACAGTATCGAACACAACGATTTTCCTCTTCTCCAGGTAACCCGGAATCCTACTCTGAGTATTTCACCCTGAACATCAGCACAGCCGAGCTCACACTCTTGCAGCCAATCAGCCGCGAGCAGCACCAGGGATTTGACCTGATCATCAAGGTAAAACCAGATAAACGATCTAAGATATAAACTCCCGAACTCTTGAAAGCTGAAGAGACGTAATTGGCTAAACGTAGAGGAACTCAATATTTCGGGTGAGTAATCTGACCTCATTAATCTGACCTATAGGCAGAGCAGAACAACGGTCACCCACTCCCAGCCTTCGCCAGCCTTCACATCGAGGTTCAGGACGAGAACGATCAGGCCCCGTACTTCGAGGCGACTTCCTTTCACGGCTTCGTTCTGGAATCCGCTCCGGTGGGCACCACCATCTCCTGCAGCGCCAACCTCTCGTCTCCTCTCGCCATCGTCGCTCTGGATAACGACGTTGAGCCAGTGAGTGATCAAAAAATCCAAAGATTATAATATTGACCTGATTTTAGGAACCTGTTCTTATCTTCTGACCTCATCTGCCCGATTCCAGACTAAAGACCCGATGCTTCGAATCACTCTGAACGATTACTTCAGCGTCTTCGCGGTCACGCCCGACGGGATTGTGCGTTACCTGACGCTCCTGAAGCCGTTAGACCGCGAACAGCAGCAGAGCTACATCTTCACGGTACGACCTCACAACAACAACAAGGTCCTTGCTTGGACTCTTTTGTGTGGGTTTCCTCCATGGGCACCGTTTTACGTGTTTTTTTTTATTTAAGACTCATACGTGAGTGGATTTTAAAAAATCTGGTAATTCTATTAAATCTTGTAGTGACCGTATTCATTCTTATTAAGATGTGGTGCTGAGTATTTTATGAGTATCTTGCCTCAATCTGACATTACGTCTGTGGTTTTTATATTAATAATTAAATATTTCATAAAAGTAAGGGCCTGAGTGATTATGAGCGTATAAAAAGGCTTTTATGTAAATGACATGTTCATTTAAGCTCATGATGAAAGAATAAAAACCCAGTCAAGCAGATCCACTGCTGCTTAAGATTTGCTCTAACTAAAGCTTTTTTTAGTGAAGTTCAAGAATGTATTAATTTTTTTTGTGTATATTTGTATATTTATTAATGTATTTATGTTTTCAATTGTTTTTATTTCTATTAAATACGTATTTAATTTGTAGAATATTTTTCACCACTGTACCTTTATACACTAAAGAATTATTCGTCCTTTAACCCTCTCGTACAGCGAAATACACATTTACACACAATGGGGGCATGAATGAGCACATATGGCTGTCATGGTGGGCAGCTCTAGCCACGGTTGCCCAGGAAACAGCTGTGAGTTTGATGTCTCTGTAACCTTCCAATCACAAACCTAGTTTTCTAATTACCAGGCGACAACGGCCTCATAATAATTCATTAATTTCTATATTTTATTTATATTTGTTAGTATCTTATCAGCCTGTATTTGTTTTTCCTTATTTATTTAGTCACCAATTAATTGTTATATATTTATCTATTGCCATTTAATAATTGATTAGTTTATTAATGTAATAATTACTTAATTTATTTTTAACAGTAAGTTTTTTTATGACCAGACAGAAGTAAAATTAAACCCGGCAGATTTTCTTAGTGGAATTAAATCTTTAATTCAATAAAAATAAGCAGGTTTTTTTACTATAGACCCATAAAAAAGGGGAATATTTTTTTATTCTGGTCATTTTATTAAATCTTTTTGTAGTGGGTGTTTTGATTATGATTTTAAACGTAATGCTGAGTGTTCTCATCTTGCTGCAGTATTAAATTACGTGTTTATATATTTATAATTAAATATTGAATAAAAGAGTGATTTAGAGTGGATAAAAAAGCTTTTATGTCAGTTCTATAAAACTCATGATGGATGAATAAAACTGAGCTGGATAGAATTTATGATTGAATTTCATTCTCTGGATGATTTTGTAGATGCTTGCCTCTGACGGGGTTCACATCAGCTCACCGGTCACTGTTAACATCACGGTAATGGACACCAACGACAACACGCCCACCTTCCCCGACGTCTCCTACAGCATCCGTGTTTACACCGACGTGTTGCCCGGGGAGGTCATGTTCCGGGTAATCGATACACCCCCATTCACACATTGGAACAGTCTAATTATCCAGAGTGAGCCGATTAACGGCTTTTCTTCAGACCGCTGGAGTAACGGTGATTTATTTTCAGCTGACGGCGGTGGATGCTGACGAGGGCAGTAACGGCCTGATAAATTACAGTATCGTAGCTGGAGGTCAGGGTCACTTCAGCGTCGATAATCGAACCGGAGCGATCAGCATGAAGCCCGGGGTCAGTCTTACTGTGGGACAATCTTACGTCCTGACGGTCAGGGCTGAAGACGAGGCTCCGGCCGCGGTCAGAAGGAGCTCCATCACTACCGTGTACATCGAAGTGTTACCCCCAAATAACCAGAGCCCACCACACTTCCCCCAGCATCTCTACAGTCTGGAGATCAGCGAGACCATGAGACAAGGAGCCACCGTACTCAACCTGCAGGTCAGTCACGATGGGCTTGGATAACGAGAATAATTCTGGATTGTTATAAAGCACGGATGTTCGAATAATTCTTTATTAAGGGCTAAAGGTTACTCGCGGGGGTCAAAATTTAAATTTTGTTTTATTTTATCATGTTTTTATTGTTAATAAAGAGAATAATAATGTTTGAGAATCTGGGGTAAACCTACAAACTTCCAATCTGGCAACCCGAACATCACTGCTGCATCGTCCTTGCTGACAGGAGCTCAACAGCGCCTCCATCACTTCTATACTTTATATTGAACAATTGTGGTCAGTTGACATATTGCAGTTAGCACCATAGGCTGTCAGTCGCCGATTGAATTCCAGTTCAGTTGTTTCTTTGCAGTACACTGGATCAGCCAGCAGAGGTCATAACTGCAGCAGATATAAGGAACTTCTACCGCAGCAAACCCGAAATACGAGCCTGCCATCCGGTTTGACGGGAGCAGAGCTGATATATGAATTACCAAGCTTGTTTTTTTACCACTGAGCAGCTGAAAATGACTTTTTTTAAAGAATCATTCTCCGTGTACCCCCAGTTCATTTTGGAATGAAGTGGTTTTAAAAAAAAAATACTTTCCAGGAGTCAATGTGGGATTCATGTTGGCTGAGCTTGTAATTAAATGCACATTATATAAAAGTACTGATGTGTCTTTTGTAGGCAACAGACCGGGAAGGAGATCCCATCACCTACAGCATCGTCAGCGGAAATCCTAATAACACCTTCAAAATCAACCGAACGTATGTGCTATTAAAAGCCCTTCATGAATTCGTTAGATACGATTTTAATACACACACGGCACAAATAAATTCTTCCTTGTTTTAATATATATTAAATATACATCTTTATTCATTTTTCTTGCAGTGATATTTTAATTGAGTTTTGATAAGACTATGAAGTTAGAAGGAAGCCCTGAGTAACATCATAGGGCAGTTATTACCTGGTGTATAGAGACCCGAGCTTGTGATCGGAAGGTTGCTGGTTCGATTCCTGAAGTTGTCGTGAGCGTACCGAAGTACCGAATACAATTTTTTTTCCGGGCTCTGTGTAGTACCACTGTTCAGCCAGCAGGAAGCATGATTGCAGCATATATGAGTAAACGACACGCTGATGAACCAAATGAATGATTCTGTAGGTACATTTATTTCAGGAATGGTCTTAAACTGGTGTCATTGATGCGATCTAGTCGGGTTTAAAGGTGTCTTGCTGTTCTCTTCATGCTTCGCAGGTCGGGTGTCTTGCTGCTGGCAGAAACTTTGGATAGAGAGACTCGGGATCTCTACACGCTTATAATTACAGCCTCTGATGGGAAATCAGACGTGGTGAGAACTCGACTCTTCCTAAAATCAGCTGAATCTGAGTTCTCTCTTTATAAACTGTATATTTACTTATCTTTATATATGTATGTTTATTTTTTCAGACCTCAAGCATCACGGTTAGCATCCAGGTCATGGACGTGAACGATAACGACCCCGTGTTCGATCCCTCATTGTCCAAAAATCTGACGGTTCCAGAGGAGCAGGCCAATGCTTTCGTGGGACGAGTGAAGGTACGTCTGCTTATTTACAGACGTTTGGTGAGTCTCCCACATTTAGTCCAGGTCTAAATCATCACGTGCGCTTTAGGCCGTGGATCCGGACCTCGGCCCGAACGGACGGGTCCAATACCGGCTCTTAAACCATGCCCAGCTTTTCCGGGTGGCTGCAGATGGAGGAATCTGGACAGCGGTGCCTCTGGACCGAGAGCTGAGGGAGCATTATAAGCTGGTGGTGGAGGCGTGGGACGCGGCACCGGATCCTCGCAGAACCTCCATTAGCCTCAATGTCACCGTACTGGACATAAACGATAACAGTCCCGTGTTCTCTCGGCCTTTCTACAAGGTCTTTCTGGCCGAGAACAGCCCTGCCGGGATGGTCATCGTTAACGTGACAGTAAGTTTAGTTCCAAAACGCTGACGAAAGTCACGTGATCACATATCTGCGGTTTGTACGGTTCTGTTTTCTGTCTGTTGCTCGTCGTTCTTTCATTTCCTTTCGATTTTTATTATCTCATCCATAATGTATCTATTTTTTCTTAAATTTTAATGATAATCACACGTTTTTCATTCATCTCCTGAGAAGGAAATTTTAGATTTGTTGAATGACCTTGCTCAATGGCACTTGAGTCGTGACCGGAATCGAACCGGCAACCTTCCGATTCTCTAGGCTACAAAAAACATTCATGTTTATTCCATTGTTATTCCATGTCAACAGTAGATTTAGACCAAGTCTAAGTATGTGAACACTTGACCTAAGACGGTCCAAAACGCTTGGACACTTATGAACGCTTACTAATATGCTGCTATAACAATCTCTGTTACACATTTAGGAATTATTCCATCACAATGAACCCAATCTGTGCCGTGAAACACACATTTGCGCACACTAGGGGGCAGCAGTGAGCACACAGGCCGAGGTGGTCGGCCTTAGCCACGGCGCCCGGGGAGCAGTTAGGGGTTTCATGCCTTGTTCAATGGCACTTCAGTCATGACCTGTCGACTCTCGGAATCGAACCGGCAACCTTCCGATTCTCTAGGCTGTAAAAAACTGTCATTCCATGTTAACACTAGATTTAGACCAAGTCTAAGTTGCCTCCCCACAGAAGCTACAAATATCTTATTTAATGTCTGTCTGCGGTCCTGCTGTAGGCCCTCGATGCCGATCTAAACTCCAACATCGTCTACCGCATCAGGTCACCTGAGATCCGGGATCTGTTTGGGATCGACCCCGCTTCTGGACAGCTGAAGGTTCTCAACACGCTGGATTTTGAGAAGCTTTCGCCTGACAATCTCACATTTACCTTCATAGTGGAAGCGGCGGACGGCGATGGCGTCACGCCGCCCGGATTGGCCACCGTTTCGGTCACAGTAACGGTAAGATGGTGCAAATGCTGTACTGTTTTACGCCCCCCCCCCCACGACAACAACACTGTGTATTCTGCTGAATAAATTAAAATAGTAAATAAATAAATAAATCTTTATGCTCGCTGCACCATCACATACGTAAGGCTCTTCATGATCTACTATTGAATAAGTGCCAGCATTGTTTAGTGGGGTGGAAGAACCTGCTAATGGAGTCCCGCTCACGCAAGTTGTGAATGCAATGAGAGAGCAAGAGAACGATGCGAATACTGCCATGTGATGTGATAGAGCCATTAATCAGACTCTCTCTCTCTCTCTCTCTCTCTCTCTCTCTCTCTCTCTCTTAAAGGACGTGAACGACTTCTCTCCCGTCTTCACCAGGACTGTGTATCGAGGCATGGTGGCGCCCAATGCACCCAAAGGAACCATCATTACTACGGTACAGGCCGAGGACCGCGACACACCGGTGAGTGTGGGTCTGTCTGTTCAAGCCACTTCCAGATTTACGGGCCTCGCTCAGGGGCCCGACAGTACGTACTTTGCATCAGTCGGTGTTGCAGATGTTAATCGATGAAATCAGAACCATCATACACAGAAAAACATTCCCATTCCAGTCTTTAGAGAAGGCAAGAGGATGATTTCTAGATACAAAGTAGGCTTCGCAATGCGTGACCATTAGGGGGAGACATATCAGTGTTCGTCCCACGTCCAGATGAATTAGTTGTTTGTGCCAGGAGAGTTTTTGAAAGGGGGGTCATTAAAACAGCGCCAAATAATCAAATGAAGATGAATACCCCCTGATTGCGCCCTCTAGAGGACATAGCTGTAATAAATTGTTTATTTTTAATGAATGTCAACCAGGTCCAAGTTGCATGATGATTTTATTATTATTATGTTATTTGCTGTTTGAAAATTGAATACAGTGAGATCATGTGTACCTGAAACCAAAGTCTGTTCACACACACACACACACACACACACATACACACACACACACACTGATATTTCCTGTAAGCATCTAATCTGGTTGGAGAACAAACACAGAATCGTAGCAGCACTTGAGAATGTCATCCAGTGTAAAAAATAACTGCACACAGCAGGTCCCCCGCTTTTACTCATGACATTCACCCACCGGGAGTGAACGAGTGCCGTGGGGGGGATGGTAGATGCGATGCAAACGTCTCCGGACGTCGAATTCTTCCTCCTAAATCACAGAACGTATCGACTCCTCCTGCTCATTCCTGTGTCAACATCAATCCTCCAATCCTGTGCTCCCAGAACATATCAAGATGCTATTCATCAACACAACCATGCTGACAGGTTTTCATTCGGGATTTCTCTTTGGGGGCGGAGTCTGTGGAAATAATTACTTCAGATCTTGGTTTAAAAAACTGAATTGTAATTCCTGTCAGCCAGCAAAGGTAAATCAGGACTCGTTTTCTTTTCTGATGGATTCCTTCAAATGACCCACCGGTTGTTTAATCGTCTATCGTGCCGTCATAACCTCCTGCATGTTCATATTTTTTATGAATAGATGGTATGGAATATATCCCCGGCATGCTTATATATCATTGCTAATGCAAACTGCTCACCTTAAAAGACTCGGAGCTGCTATTAGCTTGTTGTGAATGCCATTGCTCTGCCGTACCTCACACCATATTCGTAAAATATACGAATGTTTAGATCTTACATGTATGCATATTTTGTAGTCTTCCTGCTGGACTGATTATTAAATTATATTATATTGTACAATAATATTGAACCTTTGATATCCTGTTACTGTAAGAAACGTTCACTGAACCTTGTTGTACTTATACAATAACAATAAAGGCGTTCGGATCCGGGTTTGGGACCAGCACTTATAGCGCACTGATTTATCATTTTAACGGTTATGTTCATGTATCATCAGTAATAAGGTTAATTCGAATGTTAGATCCATGTCAGAGAGGAATCATCTGGTCAGGACGTCTCTCTGTGGAGGTCTTACAGAAGAGTTTAGCTGTGTGGAGACTCTTTGGAAGATCCAGGACACGTTGGTAAGACGATGTGACCCAGTCGGACAGGAGAATGTCTCTGAATCTTCCCGGTCTGGGGCGCTTTGCTTAGGAATCTGCCCCACCACCTGAACCAGTGCGGATGGATGGATGGATGGATGGATGGAGGGAATGTTATATAACTGTGATAGGGCTCAATGCTGTTCACATTTCTGTAGGGTACCGCAGCCAGTCGGGTGCATTATAAAGTGCATTCGGAGCAGTTCACCTACAGCGCCAGCATCTTCAACGTGCAGGAGGACACCGGCGACATTCTCACCAGGGTCAACCTCAACGAGGAGCCCAACACCAAATTCACAGTGAGGACACATCCCCATTTTAAGTGTTATTTATCGTTTAATACAATTATTTAATTTAGTGTGAAAACGTACAGTAACAGAGGCAGTGTGAAACATAATAATCCATCTCTGATTGATTTGTCTTTCTCACCATCAAGTTGAAAGTTTTCGCCTATGACGATGGAGATCCGGTTAAATCCAACACAACACTGGTGGAAATTACCGTCCTGCAGCCCTCGGTTATTCCCATCTTCACCCATGAAGAGTACAGGTAACGTTTTCTTATCTTTTATAGTTTTACCTTTGCCCACTCTCTCTATCTATTCGTTTATCGTCCGTTTTTCCCAGTTCCTGGGGTAGGACGTTAATGTTTGGAGCAGAGTTTTC
>JAOUQU010422056.1:0-10703 GCA_028566735.1 Ammoglanis amapaensis
CACGCACGCACGCACGCACGCACGCACGCACGCACGCACACACACACACACACACACACACACACACACACACACACGCACACACACACACACACACACACACACAAGCACGCATACACACGCGCGCACATGCCCGCACACAAACACACACATACACGCACGCACACAAACACACACACTAGCACGCACGCACACATACACACACATACACACACATACACGCACACACGAGCACGCGCGCACACATAAACGCACGCACACAAGCACACGCACACACGCGCACGCACGCACGCACACACTAGCACGCATACAGTTGCTTGTATTGTTTTATTGCCTATTATTTCCCATGCTTCCATCATTGTGGTGCACTTGTACGAAGTGTTTGGTTTTCAGACGTCAGTTTTAAAAATCTCTTCTATTTTATCTGTTAACATTCGTATTAATTTTTGCACAGGCAGATCTCTTCCCCCTCCACATCATTTTAATATTATTCAATTTATTTATATTAACATCCAGAATGTGCTTTGAAGATTTTCAGTCAAAACCCACTCAGCACACTTTATTTTTTTCAGGTATTCATTTAATGTTTACATTAGTGGTTTCTTCAAGAACCATCCAAGAGGGATGGGCCCTTCTGAGTCTGGTTCCTCTCATCTCAATCTGATGGAAACCTGTTTCCTCGCTGAGGTTAGGGACTGAAGTCGAGACAGCAATTCCAGTATTAATGCTTCTGCTTGATGTGACTGTTTCCTTAAAGACCACCCAAGAAAGATGGGCCCTGTTAAGTCTGGATCCTCTCAAGATTTTTTTCTGTAATTTTCAGAGAGTATTTTCTTGCCACAGTCGCTTTGAGACAATGTCTATTGTAAAAAAAAAAGCGCTATATAAATAAAGGTGAATTGACGTGACATAGCCAGTTGACCCCCAACCAAGCACCTAAAACACCTGGAGAAAGCATCAGAAACTCCAACCAACCCAAAACCAAAGATAACAAACAGGTGCACAGGATACAAAGAAGTATGTCATGAAAGGAGCCCATACTTAATGGATTTTACTTTTAATAGATTTATCGATACTGTTTGTTTGTTATTTGAAGTGCATGAATGGCAAGAGCATCTAAATAAAATCCTGGCAAAAATTAAAAGTCAAATGGGAACAGAATACACATTTAAGATATCAAACCACCGGATTTAATTCTTGCAAGAATGATCAACATTGATACAAGGCAAAAGTGTTGGAAAAATGCTGGTGAAGTCTGTCCTTCGTCTTCAGGTTTTATACAGTAAAACACACCCTCATAATTAATCATCCAATCCTCGATGATCACACGTACACGTGTTATTTTTCTAGTTTCGCAAGACAATCTGCCTCCGGCCCTCAAGGTTGACCTCGGGCCCTTGAGGAGAGCATAACTCCTTATCTAGCCATGCTTACATATTTTGATTTACTTAAAGAAACTGTCTGATTTAACTAAAGAGAATTAGAACTGTAATAAACCAAGGAATGTATAAGTCTTGTAATATAAATTATCAAAACGCATTTACTATGAGTAATATAACATTCTACTTATTAATGATTCACACAATCTCATGATTAAAATACCTTCGTATATGAGTAAATATTATCCTAATAATCTCTAAAGGATAAATGATTTAAGCAGCAAAACTCTTTACACAAAAAAACAAACATAATCAGACTTGATAATTGAATTCCAGATACAAAAGATCACTCATGGGCCTGTATGCAAAACACTTTGTGAAGTGTGTTTAATAAATAATAAATGAAAAAAATATTTGTATGACACAATCACTTAAATATATAAGTTTGTGGAACTTCACTGATGCATTTTTGTTCATGTTTATTTTAATTTTAACATTAAATATGATTGTTAGTTTTTATCACTGCTTTTTACACTAAGACATCAAAAAGGCGAAGATGGAACATCCAAACATTCCAGTTATTATAAAAACAACTTATTATTATATAAAGGCTTTTTTTTTTTAAATCCCAAGTGGTTTATAATCACAATTAAATTTTGTTTATGTTCAGGGTTTATTCAAATCACTGCATTTTCAATTGTAGCTGTAAATATTGTTCACAACGACCAAGAAAAAGAAAAAAAACATCACATCACTTGGTCAAGAGTGATTAAGAAAGTCATCAAAGGATTTATTGTTTCAAGGCTTTGAGTCCGGGCCACAGTTTCATATATGGTCAAGGTTATGTCAGGTCATTTCGATTAGTTTCTGGCACATATTCTAGTTTGACAGGATTGCATGTTCCAGATCAAAGTATTGAGTGTCAGAACCATGCTAGAACAAGCAGTGCATACACGGCAGAGTAGTGGGGTTACAGCGGGGTAATTGAAATAGATGGACGCTAAAGGAGAGTACATTTATTTTTTCAGTGGTAGACTGCATCATCCCAGTATTGGTGATAATAGTCCATACTTGGCAAATACTGTCATTTAATAGATTTTCCCACAGTTATTTCTGAAAGCAAAGGCTATTTACTAAATATTGTCAGGACCACAGACAGCTCAGTTTAAAGTTTTCCAGTACCATAGACAGTGCTTAGCTTACCTGAATAAAAGGGTTTTACTGATCCCCCCAGAAATTTTGAACGTGAGAATTAATAGAAATTTATAAGGGTCGTATCTGCCCTGGCTTTGGATGCACATTTTAGTTTTGGATCTGTTCCCAGAATATACACTAGACAGCATTCTTGGTGGGACAGCAATAGCCAGGTGGGTTCAAACTCTGCCTTTGTCATGTGTTTTACATAGTTTTACAAAAATAAAAATAATATTTGTTTATAAATTAGATAGGGCGGCACGGTGGCTGAGTGATTAGCACTGTCGCCTCACAGCAGGAAGACCCAGGTTCGATTCCTGTGTCGGTCCGGGGCATTCTGTGCAGAGTTTGCACCTTCTGCCCGTGGCAGCGTGGGTTTCCTCCTTGGAGAAAGACCTGGCAACCTATTCCGTAAAAAAACATTTGCTGAAAAACTCTGGAGATCGGTAGCGGTCCACAGAGGGACCCAAGAAATGGATAAACACACACACACACACACACACACACACACACACACACACACACACACACACACACACACACAAATTAGATACAGTGTAATACCATCTAGACCATAGACTATGCTTTGATGAGCTCAACTTTTATATCGCCAGCTTGACACCATAATAATGCCAATTTGCCACTAATGCCAATTCAATGAATTTCGAAAAGGGTAAACAATAAAATAATTTCCAGGAGTAAACACAGTGGTCATTTGGTCATATTAATACATTTATAAATATCTACAAATATTTGACATTTTGGTTTACCACTAGTTCAAAATAAAGAGTTTAAATTGGTAATATATAAAATATGATTAACTTTCTGTTCATTTACATGTAAATGTAAAATTAATCTGATTAAGTGTAAAATCTTGTATGATTACTGGTATGAAAGGTACTTTGAAAGGTTACCGATCTATCTTTTATTCAGTGTTTGGTAGGCACACTAACCCAAGAACCATACAGCACATGGACAATGACGTGGGACTGCACAGAGGATTTGATAAGCAGTATAGGAATGCTCAAAATGCATATGCATGCATGATAGAATTCAAGGTGAGGGGCGTGGAGCGGATGTAGGGGGAGCAATGTCAGGGGTGAATGACACCTTGGTTTGGCACATGAGATCCTGAATGCAGCGCTTTTGTAAGGTAGACATGAACACGAACAAAGAAACAGGGAAGAGAACAGGAGGGAGGGGAACATAGAAGAAGTGGTATTCACAAACAGGATCAACAAAATAAATTACAGGACAGGTAATACTCAGCAGTTTTCTGTTAAAACAGTCGAATGACGTTGAGATCCAGGATGGCTGCATGAGGTACACATGAGCATAATTCAGGCCATATCCCTGTCAGTTGCATAGACATTGCACCCCTTTGCCCCTGAGGTGTGAGTCCGGTAGCCAGTGGAGGGTGTCGGTGAGTTGGTCGTTGATAAGTCGGGGGCTGGGCGGGTTCACGAAAAGAGGACATTAAAATGACACCCAGACAGGCTTGATCTGGGAGACATGGAAAGTAGGGTTGATACACATGTAGAAGGGGAGTTGGAGGTAAGTCTCGAGGGTAGGCCACTGAAAAGCCATTTTGAAAGAGAATGTTTTAAAATTGTGGACCTGACCAAGAGGGGAACAAAGGTTGAACAAAGGGTGATTTGGGAACCCCTGCAGGAGACCAGGTTTGGTTGGCTGCTTTGTGGATGGCCTTTTGGATAACACAGGAGACAACAATCTTTTGGGGAAGGGCATGAGACATGGTTTCGGGGACTTCCTTCGGCTTGTGGATTCAAGAGAGAGCGAGCATCAGGCTTGGTGTTCTTGGACTTGTGCATGACATGGATGGCAGAGTCTGGTGTAGATGAACTCGACCGTCCCGACCTCAACCCGATAAAAACACCTTTGGGATGAATTAGAATAGAGACTGAGAACCAGGACTTCTCGTCCAACTTCTGTATATGATATCACAAATGCACTTCTTCCCATAAACACACTCCTGAACCTTGTGAACAGCTTTATATACATATATCTCTCTCTCTCTCTATCTATTCGTTTATCGTCCGTTTTTCCCAGTTCCTGGGGTAGGACGTTAATGGAGGACGTTTGGAGCAGAGTTTTCCGTCCGGATGCCCTTCCTGACGACAATCACCAGTAAGTGGTGGGAACTTGTGAGACTACTGGACAATTTAATATTTTTGATCAACCTAGTTCATGTTTTTGGACTGTGGGAGGAAACCAGAGTACCCGGATGAAACCCACGCTGACACGGGGAGAACATGCAAACTCCACACAGAAAGTCCCCAGCCCCCAGGATTGAATGTGACCTTCTTGCTGTGACCATATATATATATAAAATTGATATATCATTGTTCTACTCACTACTTGCAATGCACATCAACCACCTTCTTCTCCAACAGAATTAGAAATTTGCTTAAGGACAATTCCGGCTGTACCATCTGTTTCCGGCAGAAGTATGCATTCAGGGCAGGAAGCTAAATTCACAAATATTCAGAGAAAAGGTGTTTGTCAGCCAGTCAGGTCGTTCCTGTGAACATGCCCTGTGCGATTTATCTACCTTCCTGCTTTAGCCATAGTTATAAAAGTAAAAACAAATGTTTTGGTGTAATGTCACGTCCTCATTAATGCGTCTTATAAGATGTCTTGTTGTTTAGCAAGGATTAAGATTACGAATTTGTGTATAAGTCATCCTTTTAACAATGTTATATATTATGTAAGATAGAAAGATGAGAAGTACATTTGAAAGGAGAATTGCTGCACACATCGAAATTTTAATATATTCAAACTGGAAAGCAACCAAATATGAAACACAGAAAGAAACAATATTCATATATTTAAATAAATGTACGTAATAAAATAATGAAATTATTTTGATTTTAATTAAAAAGGCAATCTGCCAAGAAACTGCACGAGTGTGAGAGAAAGGTGAGAGGGACTTGTGATCTGGCAAAGATAACAAGAAGTCAACAACCTTATAAATAGTAAGTGCAAATGCAACATCATGATGCAAGTTGTTGTTTTGGTTAATTGGTTCTTACCTGCTTTTAAAGCTGCTGTAACTTGTTCACTGTAATGCTACTCACTATAGTTATTATTGTTTCTGAAATTTTGGCAACAAACGATTACTACCAAGTTCACTGAATTGGTTATTTTATATTTGGATTGCATTGCGGGGAAGTACAGTGTCCAATTGAGAGACAAACAAATATAAGTGTATATTCTCACCCCATGTAAATAACAAAAAGAGATATAATTGATAGAATTAGACTTGTGAATTGATACCAAATATGGATTTAGTAATGCATAAACATCTGGTAAACTGTCCCGAAAAGTAAAAATGTCAAATGTTATGGTTAGTGAAGCAACAGGGTTGATTTGTGTAGGGAACATAAGCATGTTCTTTCCCGCTTATATATAGAAGAAAACAATCACACAATAAGACTATATATTATTCTATTAACATCCTGCTGAGGAACTTTATTATATATTGTATTGTCATACCCAAAGGCAACACTCATGCTATGTGTAATATAATATATTTCTAAATATTTTTTCCATAACCCACCAAACATATACAGCAATGCTCTTTTTTTCATTCTGCTTGTCCATCTGACAGTTCTCTTATTAATGTAAGACCATGGTATGTATTAAACATTTCTTAAACAAACTTTTGATTTTTAATCACCCCTTAATATCATCATTATGGCTATATCAATATCCCCATCATATCATGCAGAAATGTAAGATATAACATGGTTACAATAGTGATCGTTACAATAAAGCAATAAACCCACATAGCAACTATGTGACTATGTAACTATGTAACTAAATAACGTTTTTTGTACGATTTTTGTAAAAAAAAAAAAAAAAAAAACATTAAATAACAATAAAACGTACTTACCAAAACTCCCAAGTTCAGTTACTGTTGTACAGTCTGTCCATGCATTTGTTATTTAAATAATGTTTCAGTTAACTAGCTAAAAATAATCTGAAAGAGATTTTAGCAAAATAAGTGCATATTTTTTGGCCATTTTAAACAACTGGTGAGACAACAAACTTAAAAATTCATTGACAGATTATCTTGGTTTTGATGATCATAAAACCCACTCCATTTTTTCTTCAATTTTTTTCACAGAAAATGTCCAAATTATAGTTCTATAATTTTAAAAGATAAACTTCAAAACTGTATCTTCTACATAAGTTTTTATGATTGTATATGATTGTAATTTGGTCAGTTTTTTTGCATTTAATCTGGCCATACCATATATACAAGCTAAAGTTTGAGAAATTAACAAGAACTGAGTGCCTTCCAACCTAGAAGTTAATTCGACTGTTCTTATTCATGTTTTTCTCTTGTTTTTCAACCACTTTCGTCCTTGCAGTTAGTAGGATGTTGCATTTATAACCCTTGTAAGCTTCCACCTCTTGTCCCAACCTTCTGTTATTCTATATCCATAGCAGGTTTAGATTTGGACCTTTACAGAGATCTTTTTGGGATGGCGATAATGCAGCATAGCTCTGTCTTTATAAACTTTTTTTCTGTTATCTAATTTGAGTTAGAATTTTATACAAAACTCATTTTGTTCTATGACAGTGATTGTTTAGTGGTGAGCAAAGCCTTAACTCCTTCTTGTTCAAAATGCCATTCCATTACTTTGGATAAATAATTGTATATAAATTTATTTTTGAAATTCGTGCAAAGTTGAGAAAACGGTGTCATTTTTAATAGAGGACAAAATACATGACAACAAATGATTGGAAGAAATGAAATAAAAGAAACAGGGATTAAATAAGTGGCACTCCTACCCCAACAACTGCTGCTACTCACACATATTATGTATTCATGGATATGATTACGTTGGTGACAGCCAATGGGCCAATAAAGTATAGTTTGATTTTTCTAGATTTTTCTAGATGTTAGATATTCAAAAATTATTATTATTATTTTTTTTTTTTGCTTTTTCCACCTTTACGAATTACTGCTGTTTACAGATTACATTACCAAGAGTCAGTATTGCCAGATTGGGTGCTTTATCAATTGGGCGTAGTTGATTTACAATTGGTGGGGGCATCCAAAATGCTCCCAACTCGTCCTCCATCATCAAACCTGAGTGATCAGACATGAAAAGCAGAACGACCAGATGCTTCTATAACTAACTATAAACACCCAAGTAATGTGCCCTGTGTTTATATTTAGGATGGACAGCCCTGATCCTGGTAGTCTGAAATCAGAGGCAGCCATAAACAACTAATAAGCATGAGAAAACCATACTGCCCAGACCCCAGACATCTTGGACAAGAGTCACCCGACAAGGAGATGATTGCAAAGTTGTGGACCTTTGTGAAAGAATGCTCATCCACCAGCCATAATATTTATAATTTTACAAACTGTAAGTAAGCCTGCAGATACTGAGGAGCCAGGCAGTTAGGCACTATAAGTTAGCAAAAATATTTTATAACTGAAGTGGAATTTAACTGGTATCCAGTGTATAGAAAACAGAACAAGAGTAAGCAGGATCAACCTTTTTAGTTCTAGTTATCACTTAAGCTCTTGAATTTGGAACCTGGAATTTGGAGTCTATTGTAACACCCACGCTTTTTTTACAGTCCTGGTTCACAAAATACAGACGACTATGGTTGCTAATGTCACTATCGTGCTGCAATACGCTTGTGCCAAACCTGAGAATCTCCTATAACCAGAGCACTTTGATTAACAGGCTTCTTGGCAGGTGGATCGTTGAGGAGGGAGAACATGTTAGACACTTGCAGCTGGAAAGTTTGGTGTATTCTTGTACCAAGTTTTATCTTGTATGTCACTAAGTCATTAATACAGTGTGGGCTCTAATGCCAGAGTCTGATTTCTACATCTGGATGGGTCTGTTACAAATGTATCTAAACACTCATTATTACTAGTTTGTTCTAAAACCCAAATGTGTGATTGTAACCCTGAAATGATTTTAGTTATACTAACTACCAGTCTACAGTTCTCACTGTATAATTCTCTATAACGACAGACAAAAACTCACAATGGAACATTTTACACAATATTACAGTGCTGCAGGAACCATGATAATAGTTGAACTTGTTTCAACTTCAGATGAAATATTATTGTTGGGGTTTAAGTTTATTCACCAATGCCTCAGCTAGTAGTAATGAAGAGTGACTTTAATGCTAGGCAAAAATTAATTAATTCACACCAAAAAAAAGCTCCTCAGTTGGACAGAAAGCAGCTTCAGTTCCAGACAAAAAATGTTTCGGCAGCACATTTGCATAACCGGACTAATAATACTTTTTCTAATTAGAGAGTCGTGTATGTAGACAGTAAGGTAGCTCATGTTTTCCTTGATGCTGTGATGGTCTGTATAACATTTTTGAAGTGATCTCCCACTAAAACTGGAGCCCACTGAAACTGGAACGTTTTAAAATAATATTCTAAAATAATAAGCTTTGGAAACTTTTTTGGATTAATTGACTATATTCTCATTAATTCATGGGTTGCATGTAACTTTTATACCAAGATTCTCCATCTTTCACACACACACACACACACACACACACATTCTTCTTTGGTTTACAAAAGTCTATGAAATTCCATCTTTGTGCATGACCTGCTACGCTCTCAGAAATCTCATACTGTTATCCTGTTCTCATTGTAATGGCTTATTTGTGTTGAAGAAGTATCAATTCAATACAAGCTACAAACAATATTATATCAATTTGTAATAAATTGTTTCCAGCATGAGCAAATCTAATCTTTTAAACAACCCAGCTTCACTTTCAACCCAGCTTTGATTTCTTACTCGTCATTGACCTCTGTCCTATTTTTTTCTATCTGAGCATTAACTGCTGGACTGCGAGTCACTTGAGATAGTTGTCAATATTTACCTGGTTTAGAGCTGAAGAGACAAGCATAGTGAACGTGTGTAAAGAGTAAGAACGGCAAGAATTATATATATATATATAATAAATTAATTGAAATAGCAATCTGATACTTTTTGATACACGAAATATTGCCATAATACAATATTGGTTTATTGGTTTATTGGTTTATGATAAGATTCGGTTCCACACAATCTGTGATATTTTTACCAATTTACAAAATGCAAACAAAATATAATTTGGCAAAATCCCTAGCAATTCTTATTTTTTATTCTTTTTCAAAATTGTAATGTATTAATGTCATCGGATAATAATAAATTTCACAATATTTTATTAGTAAGTTTTGGCAAATTTTGTATGTTTAAAGGTCGTGTAAGTTCTTAAGTCCTAATTGTAATCAGATTCTTATCATTTCTTCCTGACTGGAAAAGAAAAAAAGAAACCAAATTAAAAAGGGGAAATAATACTACAGCTAATAAGTCACTTACAAAATATGAGAAAAAAACAATGACATCCAGTAGCAAATCAAAATCACAAAGTCACCGTTTAAAGCCAGCAGAGGAGCGAGTGAACTAAACAGGGGTGGAGCAGATCAGAAAAATGTCTTTAGGTGAAAAAGAAAGATAAGAAACTTACATCAAGTAACTGTGAGTATAACCCTACCAACATATATTATAGTACGTCCTAACAATTCGAATCCTATAAATACATTAAACTCTTACAGCACATTTAGCCATGTGTCTCTGGATATTACATTTAAATATACAGCAAATTTCATTTTATTAATGATCATCAGTTTAAGCTATACAATATATTTCAATACTCCAAAAGAAGTATTAAGCTGTTTCTATGGTTGTCTCTGGTCTAGATGTATGTCCATGTTTTGTGCATTTTTGTGCAAGTAGTAGTCCCACTTTTTGTTATTTAAGTTTGTATGTATGCTTTTAATTGTATCCTCAGCTCATGGCAACATTTACAAAGATTTAGATCACACACAGATTGAGAGTCAAGATCAAGACAAGTGCCAGTTTTTTTCTGTCTGGGACAATGTTGGATTACTATATCTAAGTATGTATGGTGTTAGAGAAGGTCCTGAAGTGAGAAGGGCAGAGCCATAGAGCTCTATTTCCCCCACCATTCTTTTTTTATCTATCTACTCGTGTGTGTGTGTGTGTGTGTGTGTGTGTGTGTGTGTGTGTGTGTGTGTGTGTGTGTGTGTGTGTGTGTGTAAGAGCG